>CM060858.1:28053858-28311640 GCA_030737845.1 Acorus calamus | reverse complement strand
CTGATCCCCCCTTGGTATTTTTCCCTCCCCTTTGGACCAACAGCCCCCCATGTGTTTGTTGTAATGCCACATTGAAGAAGAAGAGCAAGGATGAGGTGGTAGTTGCGGTGGTTGCGGTTGGGGTGGCCGAGGGTGCGCTTGCGAGCCCCTACGCCCCCCTTTCCTTTCCCCCCTCTCCTTTGGTGAGTTTTCCCTCTTCTTTTTGTGGTTCTTATGCATATAAGGAGTGCTTCGTTGTTGGTGGAGGTGGTGATGTAGTCTCCTCTTCCAATGTATTTGAAGGTGTGTTGTTTGTAAGGAGGTGCGGGGCATCGGGGGTGTTGGCGGTGGAGCAGCGGTGTGCGGGCATGCCGGAGCCGCGTATGGACCTCCCGCTCTCCTCGGTTGGGTTCAGCCATCTCTTTTGTAGCTGGTGAGAAGGGGTAGAGCTCCATTGCCTTGTGTTGTTGTTGTGTGTGCATGGAATTGAAAGGGCGGAAGAGGGAGAAGCACATGCTCAAGTTTTATGTGTTGTGTAGGTGTGCATAAGGTGCTCGCATGCGTGCGGAGTGCGCGGGAAGCGTGCATGAGGTGCTCGCATGCGTGCGGAGTGCGCGGGAAGCGTGCATGAGGTGCTCGCATGCGTACGGAGTGCGCGGGAAGCGTGCATAAGGTGCTCGCATGCGTGCGGAGTGCGCAGGAAGCGTGCATGAGGTGCTCGCATGCGTGCGGAGTGCGCAGGAAGCGTGCATGAGGTGCTTGAGGGTGTGCTTGACGTTGTTCGATGCGTGCGGAGTGTGCGGGCAGCGTGCACGAGGTTCTCAAGGGCGTGCTTGGCCTTGCCCGATGCGTGCGGAGTGCGTGGGAAGCATGCACGAGGTGCTCGAGGATGTGCTTGACGTTGTTTGATGCGTGCAGGGTGCATGGGCAGCGTGCACGGGGTACTCGAGGGCGTGCTTGCGGTGCTCAGACGCGTTCGGAGTGCTTCGTGGTGTTGAGCAACTTGTTATAGCCAAATGCAACCATGGGATGATCCTTGGCGGATTGATTTCAGGCTTCGGATTCAACTCGTCGCTCTCTTGCGTTTCGCGAGCCGTGCGCTCGTTAGGTGAGTGGTTCGATCCAACACTTCGGGACGCGCTCGATGCACGTAGTCGTGCACCGCACGTCCTTGGGGCATCTTAACCCCTAAATATGCTAGATATTTGCATGTTAGGGTTGTATAGCTCGTATATTGCGTAGAACCCCTATTCTACCCTATACTTGCTTATGTATGTATTCATGTTTGAATAAATGTGTTTTCATGCGCCCCTTGTGTTTTGGGCATATATTTTCGAATGGGTGTATGGATGTATAGAATATGAATGCCTTAGGTAGTATTGTAATACTCCTCTCCCCCTGTATGAGTAATATCCGGCATGTCAAACCTTGGGTTAATAACCGGATGCGTACTAATATTCCCTTATGATTAGACTGGAGGAATGGTGTAGTAGTTGCACCCATCTGTTGGGGCCAAGCTATGACCAACATTCCGGAGAGGATGAGACTTTCCCTCTCTCTCGCCCTCCCTCTTTGCGTAAACTGAGTAAGTAGATACGATTCCTACTTGACTCAGGTTCGCTTGGGATTATCGGTATGCATCGGTTGACGCGCGAGATCACGCTTAACCCCCCTTGGAGTTGGTAATATCCAACGCCTGCTTGAGTCATCCTTTACATGATTGAATGTTTATTATGGCCTTATAAGCATGTTTAAGTGGGCCATACCTTGTATGCATATTGTATGATTTGTTGTTTATGATGTAAATCCATGTTAGGGAGTACCCCTATAGTTATATATATATTATTGTGCATGTGGCACATATTATCATGTTATGATTCTCCTCATATATATATATATATATGCGCGTATGTTAACTAATTTGGCCTATCCGTAATAGGCAAGGGTATGACCCGCGGTCGGGTCGTACCCTATTAGTTAAAGCGCTAGCGATGTAATCACCCCTTGCATCCGAGTGATGCATTCGTATCGAATTCTGAAGAATTCATCGTGGCCTCGGTTTTGTTAAACCGATAGCTACGGCATTAACTTGGGCCTACCCGTGCTAGGCGTGTGTCTGAACCGCCTATTGGGTTATGCCCCTGGCTTTTCTACACGAGTGTAGAGATAGTCCTGGCGTTCGAGCGATGCCTCCGTGTGGGAATACAAGAGTATTCGATATCATCGATATATGTATGTAAGTACCAAGGGTAGTTGGCTTTCCCATAGGGTTCGCATTGCGAACGCAAGGTGCTTCCTCCTGACATCGTCATGAGTCGAAGCTACCCGACATGGAAGCTGTCCTGTATGGTGCCACCACTTGTAGGTGCTACCGATGCGTACCGCGGTACACATCTAGGGAATGTACTGATCGTGGAAGGCCGACAGGTAGAGGCTGCACGGGAGAGAGCTACCAAGTGATATTTCGGGCTTCAAGTCGTTCTCCCCTTCGTCGGATCCGTGTTGAAGCTGCCCGGTTCGTAGTTGTCCTGTGGGGTGCTCCCAGACGTATTTATGACACCTATTGGTGCGCCCATATGGTAGAGATAACAGTCATGGAGAGGCTACCAGGTAGAGGCTCCCCGGGAGAGGGCTACCGGATGACGATGGGTGTAGAGCAACTGAGTTCGCTTCAAAAGTCCCTAGAGTCACCCCTCCGGGGGCTAGGGTGAGGATGAGTTGTTGTCACGTCGCCACGTGACCCAAATACCCATCGAGTATGCTCTGGGTTTGTTACTTCTGACGCGTGAGGTATCGAAGTATATCTCTACCTCGTAGCAGATGGACGCGTTGTGTCTCGTTAACCAGTAACACGTGGTGTTATGGTTAACCCTCATTTGTCCCCGGGTCTCCCTGGAGCTCCCCTTCGGGGTCGAGGGCGATGAATGTGTTAAGTCACGACGCTACGTGACCCATTTTGTTTGTTCACCCGTTCCCATATTTGTTGGGTCCGGTTAAGTATCGATGTTGAGAGATATCGATAACAACTATCTCTATGTAGATGATCACAATAGTGTTGTTTAGACCAGTAATTCCGCGTCTCCTTGACAAACGGTATGGTCTCTCCCCAAGAGTCCCAAGAGTCTCCCTTCGGGAGTGAGGGTGTGGGTGAGATGGGTTGCACCGCCGTGTGACCCTATTACCATTGGGTTTCAACCCATGTCTTCCCTTGAAAGGAAATTGCCTTAACATTAAATTGTTATAGTGGTGTTCGGTTTCCGACCACTCACTGAGCTTGTAGCTCACCCCTCGCGTACTGTTTCTTTTACAGGGGCGTTGTTGGGCGTGGAGCTGGAGTTTCCCTATGGCGTGGTCTTGCGTGCGTGGAAACGTTCTGTCCGGCGGATTGGCGAGTGCGAGGCTGTCAGCAGTCCTAGAGTCTTGTGTATTGGTAATTCGTGCGTGTGGCACTTGTTGTATTTTATTGGCTAGACTTGGCTCTCACAGGACAATGATTGTGTATTCGAGTCTGTAATAATATTTTCGGTTTACAGACTTATTGATAGTTTATGCTTCCGCTTTTCAGTTGTATTATCAGTTATCATTGCTTCATTAGCCTTGTGTATTGTTTATTGGAGTCGTTGTTGACCTCTTGTTTATGATAGCTGATATTATATTATTGCCACGTCTCGGGGACGGCCGCCCTGGGGCGTGACAGGCGTTCCGGTCAAAAAGTCGAATTTGGATAAAGAAAAAAAAAGGGGTGTTTCGTCCGAAAAACGATGTTTGGGTCGTAAGCGGTAGTTGGGTAATAAAAAAAATGTGTTTTACTATTTCATAAAAAACAAAACAGGTGTTTGCGTCGAAAATTGGTGTCGGTGTTGAAAAAATGTGCCGTTTCTTTATCCGGGTCTAAGCAATGGTGTTATGGGTCAAAAACTGTTGTTTTGTCTCCCAAAATGCTGTTTGGGTCCAAAAAACAGAGTTTCGGCCGAAAAGGTGATGTCTGGATAGAATAATGGTGTTTGGGTGGAAAAATGATGTTTGGCTGAAAAAATGATGTCTGCTTCGAAAGATGGTGCTTCGCTTGAAAATTGATGTTTGGTCAGAAAGGTGGTGTTTCGGTTAAAAAGAAACCTGTTTCCATTTTTTGGGGTACACAATTGGGCTGTTTCGGTTGAGAAAATGGAGTTTTCGTTATTTGGAGACAACATATGGCTTTCGGGCAGGAAATGTAGTTTCAGTTGAAAATTGCTGGTTTGGGTCCCAAAATGCAGTTTGGGGGGGTGGGGGGGGGGGGGGGGGGGGGGGGGGGGGTTAGAAAATGGCTTTTCGGGCAAAAAAATTGCTGTTTGGGTCGATAAGGTGTTTCGGTCCAAATACGATGCTTCGGTCCCAAAAATTGGGTTTGTGGCCAACGGAACAGTGGTTGGGTCAAAATTGGTAGTTGGGGAAAAAAAACAGCGCGTTCATTATGTCGGTGTAGAAATTGTATTCGCTTTGAAAATTGGTGTTCGGGTCGGAAAAATGATGTTTTTTTTTATTTGTTTTTAAATTGGGTCAAAATATGGTTTTGCGAAAGCAACGGGTGCTTGTGTCGAAAGGTGGTGTTTGGAGAAGTAAAATGACGTTTGGGTCCATAAAATAGTGTTTCGGTCGAACAATGTTGTTTCTGTCGGAAAAAAGTGTTTCGGCGGAAAAGAAATGTTATTTGGGTCGAATACGGTATTCGGTTTGAAAAATAGTGTTTTCCGTATTTTGGTAAAAGAAAATCGGGGTCTACGTTGAAAACTGGCGTTCAGGATGGAAAACTGATGCTTTCAGAATGTGGGTCAAAAGATAGCGTTTGGGTGTAAAAGTGGGATTCGGATAAGAAAAAAAATATGGTGTTTCGTTTGAAAACGGGTGTTTGGGTCGAAAATGGTAGTTGCGTCAAAAAATAGTGTTTTTGTTATTTCATTTTAAAAAACGGTGTTTGCATCGAAAATTGGTGTTTGGGTCGAGAAATGGTTCTTTTTGCCCTGTTCGGGTAAAAAAAATGGTGTTTGGGTCGAAAACTGTTGATTTGTGTTCCCAAAATGATGTTTGGGTCCAAAAACTGGTGTATCTGCCGAAAGGGTGAAGCTTGCGTCGAAAAACGGTGTTTCGAACGAAAAATGCTTTCTGGGTCGAAAAACGGTGTTTCGGCCGGAAAATGTTGTTTGGCTGGAAAACATGGTGTTCGGGTCCAAAAAATGATGTCTGGTTCGAAATTTGGTGCTTCTCAAGAAAAATGTTGTTTGGTTCGAGAAATGGAGTTCCGGCTTTTAAAAAACGGTGTTTCCATTATTTGGGTATAAAAATTGGTGTTTGGGTCGAACAAATGGAATTTACGTTACTTGGGGTCAAAAAATGGTTTTCGGATAAGTACTTCAAAAACTGCTGGTTTTGGGTCTCAAAATGCAGTTTCGGGTGAGAAAATGGTGTTTCGGCCGAAAATATGCTGTTTGGGTTTATCAAGGCGTTACGGTCGAAAAATGTTTTTCCGGTCCGAAAAAATGGGTTTTTCGTCGATAAAACGGTGTGTTGGGTCGAAAATGATAGTTGGGTGAAAACGACGGCGTGTTGATTGGTTCAGTGAAAAAATGTAATTTGGACTGAAAATTGGTGTTCGGTTCGGCAAATAGGTGTACGGACTGAAAATTGGTCTCACAATACGGTTTTGGGGGATAAAACCGGTGCTTGGGTCGGTGTTTGGAAATGTATAACGTTGTTTGGGTCTTGAAAATGGTGTTCCGGTCGAAAAATAATGTTTCTGTCGAAAGAGTGTTTCGGTGAAAAAAAAACGTTTTTGGTTCGAAAATTGTTTTTGGGTTAAAAAAAATCAGTGTTTTCGATATTTCTGTAAAACAAAAATTGTGACTACGTCGGAAAATGTTGTTCCGATCGAAAAAAAGGGTGCTTCCTTTTCTTTATTTTGGTAGAGAAAAAGTAAAATTGTGATGGGGCCGCCGTAAGCTGTTGTGTTCCAAAACAAGTTTATTTTTTGGTCAGAAAATAGGGTTTCTGCGTTGAAAATTAGTGTTTTGGTTGAAAAAATGATGTTTTCCGAATTTGGGTCAAAAGAATGGCTTTCCGACGCAAGCTGGCGTTCCGGTCAAAAAGTCGAATTTGGATAAAGAAAAAAAAAGGGGTGTTTCGTCCGAAAAAAGATGTTTGGGTCGTAAGCGGTAGTTGGGTAATAAAAAAAATGTGTTTTACTATTTCATAAAAAACAAAACAGGTGTTTGCGTCGAAAATTGGTGTCGGTGTTGAAAAAATGTGCCGTTTCTTTATCCGGGTCTAAGCAATTGTGTTATGGGTCAAAAACTGTTGTTTTGTCTCCCAAAATGCTGTTTGGGTCCAAAAAACAGAGTTTCGGCCGAAAAGGTTATGTTTGGATCGAATAATGGTGTTTGGGTGGAAAAATGATGTTTGGCTGAAAAAATGATGTCTGCTTCGAAAGATGGTGCTTCGCTTGAAAATTGATGTTTGGTTAGAAAGGTGGTGTTTCGGTTAAAAAGAAACCTGTTTCCATTTTTTGGGGTACACAATTGGGCTGTTTCGGTTGAGAAAATGGAGTTTTCGTTATTTGGGGACAACATATGGCTTTCCGGCAGGAAATGTAGTTTCAGTTGAAAATTGCTGGTTTGGGTCCCAAAATGCAGTTTGGGGGGGGGGGGGGGGGTTAGAAAATGGCTTTTCGGGCAAAAAAATTGCTGTTTGTGTCGATAAGGTGTTTCGGTCCAAATACGATGCTTCGGTCCCAAAAATTGGGTTTGTGGCCAAGGGAACAGTGGTTGGGTCAAAATTGGTAGTTGGCGAAAAAAAACAGCGCATTCATTATGTCGGTGTAGAAATTGTATTCGCTTTGAAAATTGGTGTTCGGGTCGGAAAAATGATGTTTTTTTTTATTTGTTTATAAATTGGGTCAAAATAAGGTTTTGGGAAAGCAACTGGTGCTTGTGTCGAAAGGTGGTGTTTGGAGAAGTAAAATGACGTTTGGGTCCAGAAAATAGTGTTTCGGTCGAACAATGTTGTTTCTGTCGGAAAAAAGTGTTTCGGCGGAAAAGAAATGTTATTTGGGTCGAATACGGTATTCGGTTTGAAAAATTGTGTTTTCCGTATTTTGGTAAAAGAAAATCGGGGTCTACGTTGAAAACTGGCGTTCAGGATGAAAAACTGATGCTTTCAGAATGTGGGTCAAAAAATAGCGTTTGGGTGTAAAAGTGGGATTCGGATAAGAAAAAAAAATATGGTGTTTCGTTTTAAAACGGGTGTTTGGGTCGAAAATGGTTGTTGCGTCAAAAAATAGTGTTTTTGTTATTTCATTTTAAAAAACGGTGTTTGCGTCGAAAATTGGTGTTTGGGTCGAAAAATGGTTCTTTTGCCCTGTTCGGGTAAAAAAAAATGGTGTTTGGGTCGAAAACTGTTGATTTGTGTTCCCAAAATGATGTTTGGGTCCAAAAACTGGTGTATCTGCCGAAAGGGTGAAGCTTGGGTCGAAAAACTGTTACGCCCCAGGGCGGCCGTCCCCGGTTTGTAACAATAATAGCAATATCAGAATATCATACAGGAGGCTAACGAGATATCCACATATAAGGACTGATAGAGCAAATACTAGGCTGAGAAGCATAAGCATAATATATACAAGTCTGTAACCAAAAATATTATTACAGACAGAGGGTATACAATCACTGTCCTGTGTGAGCCAAGTCTGATCAACAAGGGAATACATACAACCTGTGCCCATGCACCAAAAAGGAATATATACAAACAACAAGACTGCTGACGACCTCGCTCGCTAACCTCAAAAGACGGACGTAACAAAGTCAGCCAAGAAACACCTCACGGGAGCTCCGCCTTCGTGACCTGCTCTGCCTCCACTGAAGAGAAACAAAGGAAAGAGAGGGATGAGCTAAAAGCTCAGTGAATAGCCAACCACCACACAATGAAGATAATACATAATCAATACTTAACGAATACACAATAAGTTACCAACGAATACTCCACAGTCACCCAACATCATCCGGTAGCCCTCTCCCAGGTAGCCCTCTCCCTGGCAGCCTGCCCACGACGGTACCAGTCATGGGGAGGCACCTCACAGGGTAGCTCCGACACTGGGTAGCTTCAACGCACGATGACGCCGGGGTGATACGCTCCACACTCGCGGTGATCACATTGATCAACGTATACCATACTCGATAACTAGCTAGTTGGAATCCATAGAATTCCTAATAGGTGCATCACGATGACGCAGGGAAAGGCTGTTTGGGTCAAATCCTTATCCGCACTCACTAAACATGCAACATGATGTAAAGACAAGTAGAGGCAAAAATTATAGTTAATTCGAAGGGGTATATCAATAAGTATGTGCAAGTGATCCTACAACATAGTATTTAATCCTACAAAGCACATCCATCATCATATACAAGCAATATAACCCAAATAGGTTCTCTATAGGATCATTCCATTGCATAAAATATACCATAGTACCTAACAAGCATGTTATTATAACTTCTATTGCATGGGTCGGACCACTCACCAATACCAGACCGTCACTCGTTCAATCCACGAGGAGTCGATGTGGGACAATGAGTAGAGCGGAGGTGGGGAAGGGCACGATGCACTCTCATGACAGCACAACTTGCAAGAAGTACAATAACTTCTAGATCCTACAGCCAATGGTACTCAAATTAAATATGGTATCTCCTTATACACATACAAGTATATTTCATTAGACACCAGCTCCAGATATTGCCCTCAGCATGCATAAAAACATAAAACTAAAACATGCTAAAACTGGCTCATCAACCCCCAAACACCCATGAACTTTTCTCATCTCAGCACCAAGTACACGTCCAAAATTTCTGAAATAATTTACACACATTCATTCACATGTGAGGATCATAATCCATGAAGACATCTGAGTCTAATTAAGCCTCTATATGCCCGAAAAGAAATAACTTTCGAAGCTGGTCATTTCCTACGCGAATCTGGGCAGTCTCATGAATCAGCTTATAACTTCAGACACAGATAACATTATAATCCCAAATCTCATATATAGAATCTGGACATGAGAATGATCTTGGAACATGAAGACCCAATCATCCGAATATGCCTCTATGCTAATATTACAGAGTTTTCAAGAAAGATCTGTCTTACCTCTCTAAGTATTACACAAGACTCCCATCACCAAGCTTTCTCCTCATCCTAAACCCAGCTGGTCCACACAAAACAGGGCAAACAGAGAGAGGGAGAAAGGATTAGGGAGGGTGAATAACATAATACAAGCATACACAAGCTATTCCACATACCTGAATAACCCACACATTTCCCCCAACAATGATCCACCAAAAACTTCACCAACACCCCTACCAAACTCACCCAGCAAGGCCAGCTGAGACACTCACAGAGAGAGAGAGAAAGAGTGGTAGAAAATGAGGGTTTGTATAAAATAAGGTCATAGAAGGGCTTATATAGGGGTGAAGCTAATAAGGGGGGTGAATTTAAGCTAATCTCACCCATCCATTAAAAAAAAAAGAAAACAAATAACCAATGGGGAGGTGAGACATCTTAAGCTTACCCAAGGTGTCCTTATCACACCAAGAGGGTTATGATTATCTATAGCTAATCCACCATCAACCAGTAACAAATTAAAGTCCAGATACCAAGCAGAACTGAAAACCCAAAAAAAAAAAAAAAAAAAAAAAAAAAAAAAACATTTCCTATTACCCAAAATAATACTAGTACCCATATTATAATTTCCAAAATGACACAAACTTAACATGATAAACCCAAACAGCATATTTTCGGCCGAAACACCATTTTCTCACCCGAAACTGCATTTTGAGACCCAAATCCAGCAGTTTTTGAAGTACTTATCCGAAAACCATTTTTTGACCCCAAGTAACGTACGTAAACTCCATTTGTTCGACCCAAACACCAATTTTTATACCCAAATAATGGAAACACCGTTTTTTGAAAACCGGAACTCCATTTCTCGAACCAAACATCATTTTTCTTGAGAAGCACCAAATTTCGAACCAGACATCACTTTTTGGACCCGAACACCATGTTTTCCACCCAAACAACATTTTCCAGCCGAAACACCATTTTTCGACCCAGAAAGCATTTTTTGTTCGAAACACCGTTTTTCGACCCAAACTTCACCCTTTCGGCAGATACACCAGTTTTTGGACCCAAACATCATTTTGGGAACACAAATCAACAGTTTTCGACCCAAACACCATTTTTTTTACCCGAACAGGGCAAAAAGAACCATTTTTCGACCCAAACACCAATTTTCGACGCAAACACCATTTTTTAAAATGAAATAACAAAAACACTATTTTTTGACGCAACTACCATTTTCGACCCAAACACCCGTTTTCAGACGAAACACCATATTTTTTTTCTTATCCGAATCCCACTTTTAAACCCAAACGCTATTTTTTGACCCACATTCTGAAAGCATCAGTTTTTCATCCTGAACGCCAGTTTTCAAGGTAGACCCCGATTTTCTTTTACCAAAATACGGAAAACACTATTTTTCAAACCGAATACCGTATTCGACCCAAATAACATTTCTTTTCCGCCGAAATACTTTTTTCCGACAGAAACAACATTGTTCGACCGAAACACTATTTTCTGGACCCAAACGTCATTTTACTTCTCCAAACACCACCTTTCGACACAAGCACCAGTTGCTTTCCCAAAACCATATTTCGACCCAATTTATAAACAAATAAAAAAAAACATCATTTTTCCGACCCGAACACCAATTTTCAAAGCGAATACAATTTCTACATCGAAATAATGAACGCGCTGTTTTTTTTCCGCAACTACCAATTTTGACCCAACCACTGTTCCCTTGGCCAAAAACCCAATTTTTGGGACCGAAGCATCGTATTACTACGGAAGCACCTTATCGACCCAAACAGCAATTTTTTTGCCCGAAAAGCCATATGTTGTCCCCAAATAACGAAAACTCCATTTTCTCAACCGAAACAGCCCAATTGTGTACCCCAAAAAATGGAAACAAGTTTCTTTTTAACCGAAACCCCACCTTTCTAACCAAACATCAATTTTCAAGCGAAGCACCATCTTTCGAAGCAGACATCATTTTTTCAGCCAAACATCATTTTTCCACCCTAACACCATTATTCGATCCAAACATCACCTTTTCGGCCGAAACTCTGTTTTTTGGACCCGAACAGCATTTTGGGAGACAAAACAACAGTTTTTGACCCATAACACCATTGCTTAGACCCGGATAAAGAAACGGCACATTTTTTCAACACCGACACCAATTTTCGACGCAAACACCTGTTTTGTTTTTTATGAAATAGTAAAACACATTTTTTTTATTACCCAACTACCGCTTACGACCCAAACATCGTTTTTCGGACGAAACACCCCTTTTTTTTCTTTATCCAAATCCGACTTTTTGACCGGAACGCCAGCTTGGGTCGGAAAGCCATTCTTTTGACCCAAATTCGGAAAACATCATTTTTTCAACCAAAACACTAATTTTCAACGCAGAAACCCTATTTTCTGACCAAAAAATAAACTTGTTTTGGAACACAACCGCTTACGGCGGCCCCATCACAATTTTTTTTTTCTTTACCAAAATAAAGAAAAAGAAGCACCCTTTTTTTCGATCGGAACAACATTTTCCGACGTAGTCACAATTTTTGTTTTACAGAAATATCGAAAACACTGATTTTTTTTAACCCAAAAACAATTTTCGAACCAAAAACGTTTTTTTTTCACCGAAACACTCTTTCGACAGAAACATTATTTTTCGACCGGAACACCATTTTCAAGACCCAAACAACGTTATACATTTCCAAACACCGACCCAAGCACCGGTTTTATCCCCCAAAACCGTATTGTGAGACCAATTTTCAGTCCGTACACCGATTTGCCGAACCGAACACCAATTTTCAGTCCAAATTACATTTTTTCACCGAAACAATCAACACGCCGTCGTTTTCACCCAACTATCATTTTCGACCCAACACACCGTTTTATCGACGAAAAACCCATTTTTTCGGACCGGAAAAACATTTTTCGACCGTAACGCCTTGATAAACCCAAACAGCATATTTTCGGCCGAAACACCATTTTCTCACCCGAAACTGCATTTTGAGACCCAAAACCAGCAGTTTTTGAAGTACTTATCCGAAAACCATTTTTTGACCCCAAGTAACGTAAACTCCATTTGTTCGACCCAAACACCAATTTTTATACCCAAATAATGGAAACACCGTTTTTAAAAACCGGAACTCCATTTCTCGAACCAAACATCATTTTTCTTGAGAAGCACCAAATTTCGAACCAGACATCATTTTTTGGACCCGAACACCATGTTTTCCACCCAAACAACATTTTCCGGCCGAAACACCGTTTTTCGACCCAGAAAGCATTTTTCGTTCGAAACACCGTTTTTCGACCCAAGCTTCACCCTTTCGGCAGATACACCAGTTTTTGGACCCAAACATCATTTTGGGAACACAAATCAACAGTTTTCGACCCAAACACCATTTTTTTTACCCGAACAGGGCAAAAAGAACCATTTTTCGACCCAAACACCAATTTTCGACGCAAACACCGTTTTTTAAAATGAAATAACAAAAACACTATTTTTTGACGCAACTACCATTTTCGACCCAAACACCCGTTTTCAAAAAACACCATATTTTTTTTCTTATCCGAATCCCACTTTTACACCCAAACGCTATTTTTTGACCCACATTCTGAAAGCATCAGTTTTTCATCCTGAACGCCAGTTTTCAACGTAGACCCCGATTTTCTTTTACCAAAATACGGAAAACACTATTTTTCAAACCGAATACCGTATTCGACCCAAATAACATTTCTTTTCCGCCGAAACACTTTTTTCCGACAGAAACAACATTGTTCGACCGAAACACTATTTTCTGGACCCAAACGTCATTTTACTTCTCCAAACACCACCTTTCGACACAAGCACCAGTTGCTTTCCCAAAACCATATTTTGACCCAATTTATAAACAAATAAAAAAAAAACATCATTTTTCCGACCCGAACACCAATTGTCAAAGCGAATACAATTTCTACACCGAAATAATGAACGCGCTGTTTTTTTTCCCCAACTACCAATTTTGACCCAACCACTGTTCCCTTGGCCAAAAACCCAATTTTTGGGACCGAAGCATCGTATTTGGACCGAAACACCTTATCGACCCAAACAGCAATTTTTTTGCCCGAAAAGCCATTTTCTAACCCCCCCCCCCCCCCAAACTGCATTTTGGGACCCAAACCAGCAATTTTCAACTGAAACTACATTTCCTGCCCGAAAGCCATATGTTGTCCCCAAATAACGAAAACTCCATTTTCTCAACCGAAACAGCCCAATTGTGTACCCCAAAAAATGGAAACAGGTTTCTTTTTAACCGAAACACCACCTTTCTAACCAAACATCAAATTTCAAGCGAAGCACCATATTTCGAAGCAGACATCATTTTTTCAGCCAAACATCATTTTTCCACCGAAACACCATTATTCGATCCAAACATCACCTTTTCGGCCGAAACTCTGTTTTTTGGTCCCGAACAGCATTTTGGGAGACAAAACAACAGTTTTTGACCCATAACACCATTGCTTAGACCCGGATAAAGAAACGGCACATTTTTTCAACACCGACACCAATTTTCGACGCAAACACCTGTTTTGTTTTCTATGAAATAGTAAAACACATTTTTTTTATTACCCAACTACCGCTTACGACCCAAACATCGTTTTTCGGACGAAACACCCCTTTTTTTTTCTTTATCCAAATCCGACTTTTTGACCGGAACGCCAGCTTGGGTCGGAAAGCCATTCTTTTGACCCAAATTCGGAAAACATCATTTTTTCAACCAAAACACTAATTTTCAACGCAGAAACCCTATTTTCTGACCAAAAAATAAACTTGTTATGGAACACAACCGCTTACGGCGGCCCCATCACAATTTTTCTTTTTCTTTACCAAAATAAAGAAAAAGAAGCACCCTTTTTTTCGATCGGAACAACATTTTCCGACGTAGTAACAATTTTTGTTTTACAGAAATATCGAAAACACTGATTTTTTTTAACCCAAAAACAATTTTCGAACCAAAAACGTTTTTTTTCACCGAAACACTCTTTCGACAGAAACATTATTTTTCGACCGGAACACCATTTTCAAGACCCAAACAACGTTATACATTTCCAAACACCGACCCAAGCACCGGTTATATCCCCCAAAACCGTATTGTGAGACCAATTTTCAGTCCGTACACCGATTTGCCGAACCGAACACCAATTTTCAGTCCAAATTACATTTTTTCACCGAAACAATCAACACGCCGTCGTTTTCACCCAACTATCATTTTCGACCCAACACATCGTTTTATCGACGAAAAACCCATTTTTTCGGACCGGAAAAACATTTTCCGACCGTAACGCCTTGATAAACCCAAACAGCATATTTTCGGCCGAAACACCATTTTCTCACCCGAAACTGCATTTTGAGACCCAAATCCAGCAGTTTTTGAAGTACTTATCCGAAAACCATTTTTTGACCCCAAGTAACGTACGTAAACTCCATTTGTTCGACCCAAACACCAATTTTTATACCCAAATAATGGAAACACCGTTTTTTGAAAACCGGAACTCCATTTCTCGAACCAAACATCATTTTTCTTGAGAAGCACCAAATTTCGAACCAGACATCATTTTTTGGACCCGAACACCATGTTTTCCACCCAAACAACATTTTCCGGCCGAAACACCGTTTTTCGACCCAGAAAGCATTTTTCGTTCGAAACACCGTTTTTCGACCCAAGCTTCACCCTTTCGGCAGATACGCCAGTTTTTGGACCCAAACATCATTTTGGGAACACAAATCAACAGTTTTCGACTCAAACACCATTTTTTTTACCCGAACAGGGCAAAAAGAACCATTTTTCGACCCACCAGCTTGAGTGATTGGCTTTCCATAGGGTTCGCGCTGCGAACAAGTAGTGTTTCCTCCCAATATCATCGTATACCGGGGTCCCGACGTAGAAGCTGCCCTGACAGAGGACTCCCACTTGTAGGTACTCCCGATGCGTTCGGCCGATGTACTGATCAGGGGAGTGTACCAGGTGAGGCTACACGAGGGTGGACCACCGGACGATGTTGCAAGCCTGAATTATCGTTCTCCCCTTCGCCGGATCCGTGTGGATGCTTCCTAGGTACGAGCCGCCCTGGGTGGACCCCCACCTGTAGGTACCATCGATGCGTTCGACAGTGTATTGACCGTGGCCGGCTCCAGGTAGAGGCTGCCTGGGAGAGCGCTACCGGATGACGAACGGTGTAGAACAGCAAGTTGTCCTTCGAGTCCCTAGACTCACCCCTGTGGGGGCTAGGGCGAGGGCAGGGTAGGGTCGCACCGCCGTGTAACCTTGTTAACCGTTGGGTTTCTACCCATGGTTTCCTTGATAGGTGATTGCCTTAGGATCGAATGTTGGTGTTGGTGTTTGGTTTCTGACCACTCACTGAGCTTGTAGCTCACCCCTCGCTTATGTTTTTCCCCAGTTGACGCTGAGTCGGATCCAAGAGAAGAGCTCCCCTGGCGCCATCCGAGTAGGAGACCTGCGTTCGCGTTGGATGTCTTGCGAGTCGGAGGCTATCAGCATTCCCTTTTTATTGTATGTATTATACTTGTGCTTATGCACGGTATGTAGACTGTTGATGTCAGTTATTGTATATATTGGCTCTCACAGGACAGATGATTGTGTACTCTAGTCTGTAATATGTCTTTGAATTACAGACTTAGTCATTTGAGCTTCCGCTTTTTGTATATATTTGATGTCAGTTACTTGTGTATTGCATTTTCTATTGTGGAGTATTTATTTGACCTCGTGTATGGATCACTGATATCATTTATATATTTGCCACGTCTCGGGGACGGCCGCCCTGGGGCGTGACAAAAGTTGGTATCAGAGCCATGTCCTGTCAGAGCCAATTGTTTTCTTTGAGTTGAGTCCTAGGATTTCGAGACGAGTATTCTGATCCTAGTGCTGGTTCCTTAGTTGCTGATATGCCTCCTCGGAGACGGGCGCGTGGACGTGGTCACCCTTGGGCTTCGGAGGTTTTCGAACCTACCGGAGGCGAGGAGTCTACTTGAGAGTTCTCGGCTGTTGGGCCAGGACTTGCGCGGGATGCCTCCAGCGTGGGCGCGAGCTAACGCTGAGATGGAAGATCTTCTGGACACTCAGACTAGAGCACTGGAGGCATAGACTGGAGCGTTGGCTGAGCAGGCGCGAGAGATCTAGGAGTTGCGGGCAGCCCGCGTGGCGATCCCGTAGATACCCTTAGCGGTAGGTCCACTAGTGGTGCCAAGGATACCCCATGTACCGGTTGGAGACCGTAGTCTCCTCCGTTCTGTTTATCAGGGGTATACCATAGAGTTTGCGTGCGGCACCAATTTCAAGCGTTGAGGATGTGGTGTAGTATTCATTAAGGGGTGATGTCTTCTTCTAGCCTTCCTACTCAGGATAAGGGGCCTTGCAGGGTCAGCGTTGAGACCCGGGCTAGGGTACTCCGTGTTCCTTGTTTGGTTGTCGGGATATCCTATATCGGGACCTCATGAGACCCTCCCGAGGTTCTTTTCCCAGTCAAGGAATACCTTTGAAGCATCAATTGATGATTGATTTTTCTTTCCTCACTTAGAAGGTGCGATGGCGGGTGGTGACGCATATGGTCGGGATTGAGTGCATCTTGTTGCAGCTTAGTGGGCGATAGCTTATGGACTAGGGTTCCATAGCCATTCGGAGTCGCTTCGATATATCATCGTGCATAGTAGCTACCCGGTAGAGGCAAGAGTCCTGTGAGGTGCTCCCTGGGACTATCCACGACGCTTGTTGGTGTGCCCATATAGCAGAGATAGTGGACATGGGAGGCTACCAGGTAGGGGCCACACCGGGAGAGTGTTACTTGATGATGTCGAGAGCTTGGACTCCCCGTGATGAATCTGCCCATTGAGGGCATGATGCTGGAGTTCCAACGGTTATAGTTGGGCGACCTATAGGTGGCGGCATGTGAAGCACAGTTTGAGGTACTGTCGCGTTTTGCCCCACATGGGTCGTAAATGAAGAGACGTGACGCTAAGCATTCGTGATGGGACTCAACCGCCATATCAGGTAGATGACGTCGCTTAGGTGTTGTCGGGAATTGACGACCTCCTATTGCGTGTCTTGCAGATTAAGTGCGGTCGAGCGGCTTACCCAGTGTGTAAGGGTCATCATGAGCGTCAGCCTTGCTCAAGGAGCAGATTTGGACTTAATCGTCCCAGGAATTATTTTGATCTCCCCATAGGGATTGAAGATCAGGTACCTCTTGCCGCGAATTGATGATCTGTTTTGACCAGCTTTGGGAGCTAGTGTCTTTCTGTTGATCGATCTTCGCGCAAGGTACACTATTTGGAGATCCGGGAGTTGGGCATTCTTTAGTTGGCCTTTCGTGACCGTTTCGGGCACTACAAATAAAAAAAAACATCATTTTTCTGACCCGAACACCAATTTTCAAAGCGAATACAATTTCTACACCGAAATAATGAACGCGCTGTTTTTTTTCCCCAACTACCAATTTTGACCCAACCACTGTTCCCTTGGCCAAAAACCCAATTTTTGGGACCGAAGCATCGTATTTGGACCGAAACACCTTATCGACCCAAACAGCAATTTTTTTGCCCGAAAAGCCATTTTCTAACCCCCCCTGTTACGCCCCGAGGCGATCGTCCCCGAAGCGTTACCAATCGAACAATAATCAAAAGGATCAAATAAGATAACAAGGCTACGGGGAAGTGGTAGCCAATAAAAAGAAATGATGCGGAAATATAATATACAATTAAGTCTGTAAATCAAAAATATTATTACAGACTCGAATACACAATTACCGTCCTGTGAGAGCCAAAGTCTAGTCCAAATACAACAATATGTGCGATACGCACAATTACTAATACATACACAAAAATAGGATTGCTGATAGCCCCACACTTGCCAACCGGAAGCTGAGACACGCCACGCGCGAACTACGCTAGAGGGATGCTCCACCTCCACGCCCCACTGTCCCTGGCGGAAAACAACACACGAGGGGTGAGCTACAAGCTCAGTGAGTGGCAAGAATCAAACTCAAGAATAATAATATAACACTAACATATTTTCCTTTCAAGGAAAGATATGGATGGGAGAACACCGACATATATAAATGTCACGTAGAGTCGTGACCACACATCACCCTCACCCTCACCCTCACCCCGGAGGGGGAAAAACTATTGGGACTTTTGGGAAACAACTAATCCATTAACACTAACGAGTTGTAACAGAAACTAATGCCTAGCTACAAAGATTCTTCACATCTCGATAAATACATATCAATCCCTCGCATCATCCGGTAGCCCTCTCCCGGGTAATCCTCATCCTAAGGGCCATCCAGGGTCAGTACTCAAGCCTTGTATGTTAGTGACGTCATACTCTGAGCATTCCCGACGATACGAAATCACCCGTGGTCGGTACTTTAAGTCTCGTATGATAGTCATATCATACTCTGGGCATTCCTAACGATATTATGGCACAATGCAGGACAGACTCAACCCCAGGTTGCTTCGACGCACGATGATGTAGAGAAACAGTACTCCACGCTCGCAATATCATCCGGTAGCCCTCTCCCAGGTAGCCCTCTCCCTGGCAGCCTTCTGGTGGCACGGTGGCACCACGAAGGGTAGCTCCAACGCTGGGTAGCTTCGACGCACGATGATATGGAGAAACAGTACTCCACGCTCGTAATATCATCCGGTAGCCCTCTCCCAGGTAGCCCTCTCCCTGGCGGCCTTCCAGTGGCACGGTGGCACCACGCAGGGTAGCTCCAACGCTGGGTAGCTTCGACGCACGATGATATAGAGAAACAGTACTCCACGCTCGTAATATCATCCGGTAGCCCTCTCCCTGGCGGCCTTCCAGTTGCACGGTGGCACCACGCAGGGTAGCTCCAACGCTGGGTAGCTTCGACGCACGATGATATAGAGAAACAGTACTCCACGCTCTTAATATCATCCGGTAGCCCTCTCCTAGGTAGCCCTCTCCCTGGCGGCCTTCCAGTGGCACGGTGGCACCACGCAGGGTAGCTCCAACGCTGGGTAGCTTCGACGCACGATGATATAGAGAAACAGTACTCCACGCTCGTAATATCATCCGGTAGCCCTCTCCCAGGTAGCCCTCTCCCTGGCGGCCTTCCAGTGGCACGGTGGCACCACGCAGGGTAGCTCCAACGCTGGGTAGCTTCGACGCACGATGATATAGAGAAACAGTACTCCACGCTCGTAATATCATCCGGTAGCCCTCTCCCAGGTAGCCCTCTCCCTGGCAGCCTTCCAGTGGCACGGTGGCACCACGCAGGGTAGCTCCAACGCTGGGTAGCTTCGACGCACGATGATATATGGAGGGGGTACCCCATGCTCGCAAGACGATCCTCCCGAATCAACTACTATCATCTAGCAATTACCAATTGATATACATAATTCTCTTGAATTCCCGCACAGATGCATCACTTGGATGCACGGGAAAGAAGCTAAACACTCGCACTCAATTATGACAAGACATGATCCTGAAGGCGGGTCATGCACACGCCTAACACGGGTAGGCCTATCATACCATTTTCATAGCTATCGGGTAACAAACACCGAGTAGCTTCTACGCACGACGATGTAGGGAAATAGTACTCCACGCTCGCAATATCATCCGGTAGCCCTCTCCCAGGTAGCCCTCTCCCTGGCGGCCTTCCGGTGGCACGGTGGCACCACGCAGGGTAGCTCCAACGCTGGGTAGCTTCAACGCACGATGATATAGGGAGGGGGTACTCCATGCTCGCATGACGATCCTCCTGATCAACTACTATCATCTAACTAATACCATTGCTAATGAATTCTTATGAATTCCCACACGGATGCATCTCTCGACGTGGGAAATAAATCCTTGCACTCAATCAGGATAGGACATGATCCTAAGGGCTGTCATACACGCGTCTAACACAATAGATCATAGATATACATGTCCACACAATTAAACATACACACAATTATCACATGAGAGTTCCTATCACAACAAGAGTGCATAGACCACATGTCCAAGGAACCTAGCATTCAAGAATTAACCACACTAAGCATCTATCAACACGAAGGCAATACTACGAAATGACACCTTTAGTATAACATACCCAACATTCCATGCTATATATATAAATGCTGCAAAGTGATAATAGCAATATTATTTGAAAATCAATAATGAGTATAGCTATAGAACCCCATGGGTACGCGACGCACAATCACATGCATCGAGCGCTTCCCAAAAGGGGTGGATCGAACCACTCACCAAAAGCCCATTCATTGCGAGTTCCGCCAACGAAAGCTGCAAAACACAACAAATGATTATCAAATCAAACATGAAGTTTATTGGCACCTATATATAAGCCTATTTCATGAAGACCAAAACTCCTCATATTGTCCACAACATACATAATAGCTCTTTGACACATATTTATACAAGACTAGTCCATCTACAGCAATCAGCCCCAAACATTGGTCTCCACGGCATTGAATACACATCCAAAAATTCTGAAATAAATCATGTGCATACTCTGATATGTTACGATCATAATCCGTGAAGACATCAAATCCTGATTTAATCTTGAAATACCCGAAATAAATTATTTTCAGAAACAGGTCTATTTCTACGCGAATCTGGGCAGGCCATGAACATTAGGCTATAACTTTCAATACAGGTGACCAAACGACACCAAATTTCATATGTAGCATCTAGACATGTGGATGATCAAATCACATGAAGACATAACCTTCATAACATGCCTCTAGACATTAATTTCAAATGGATCTCCACAGGACAGAAAATCTGTTTTAATACAACACAAAACCCCCACCATTAATGCATAAACACAAACATCTCATGTGCAATAGCAATTACCCATAACACCCTCTCAACAGCACCCATATTCAATTGCACACAGACTCACATCAATATAAACACAAATACATACATTGGCATAAAGAAAAGGGGAGGGAGTACCTCTTGGAGGAGGAGGAGGATTTCACAAGCATAAATACACACAACCTTCCCTTCTTTGCTGGCTGGACAGATCACAAGAGGGGAGAAAATTAAAAGAGGGCTTAAAAGAGAGAGAGACCAAGCTAATTAAATAGGCTCACACACATGAATCATACACTTTCACCCTTTCTTCCACTTCTCCTCTTCCTTTGCATTAGCTTTTCTCCTCTTCTTTGGCTCTCTATTTTATTTTCCCATGAAAATGAGTTTCTCCCACTCTCTCTCACACACACCATAAATTCAAATAGCAATCACACCTGAAATATGCAGCCACAACACCCTCCACACTCAACAATACTACATAAGAGACATTAATACTTCATTGGAGCATAAAAACAAACACTTACATGGCACCCCTACACAACCTTGGAGAGGAGTAGAAGATGGAGAGGAACACAAGTGCACACACACATATACACACCTCCCTCTCACTCATCCATCACTTCCATCTTTAAATATCAACCTCCCATGATGGCTGAAACCATAGAGAGGAAGAGTGAGAGGGGAAGCTTGAAAGAGATGGAGAAAGGAAGAATCAACAACAACCAACAACCACCATCCAAACATACCTTCTTGGACTCCTTTGTGTGCTCCTTCATCTCCATCACCTCCACTTTCTCCACCCAAAACACACACAAGAGGAGGGGCTGCAACAGCTCAAAAAGAGCCCAAACAGAGGCTGAAGTCGTGCATATTTGGGGGGTTAAATAAGCAAAGGTTGAGTAAATGACCAAGTCATCCTCGGACTTAAAACCTCTGCGCAACCTTCACTTAAATGACCATAACTTCCTCAATACAGCTCGGAATTGCGTGATTCCAGTGGCCTTGGAAAGCTAAGAAGATTATCTACAGCTTTCTTGTTTACACCCAGATCAAATAACCTCTCCAGCTATTCCGAAATCTAGGCTAAACATCTTATAGGGCTGCTGCCTGGATTTCTCAACTTCGGGGTATACTCGGAAAAATACCCATAACTTTTAATATACGAATCCAGTTGTTCCAATTCCACTTCTATATGGAAGCTATATCAAAACTGAACATCTCATAATAAAATCGGATTTTTAGCTTTTCATCTTGAATTTTAACAAAACCAAATCCAAATACCAACTCAAAACTGCATAATTCAAAAAACGTCAGAATGCGACGAAAATTTATAGGTAGGCCAATGCCAGTACCAGGAGAATAGATATGCAGTTAGATTTTGAAATTGAATACCCAAACTATAAGAATAAATACAATCCAACATTTAACAGCCAAAAAGTGACACAGACATAACACCCCCCCCCCCCCAAAATTGCATTTTGGGACCCAAACCAGCAATTTTCAACTGAAACTACATTTCCTGCCCGAAAGCCATATGTTGTCCCCAAATAACGAAAACTCCATTTTCTCAACCGAAACAGCCCAATTGTGTACCCCAAAAAATGGAAACAGGTTTCTTTTTAACCGAAACACCATCTTTCTAACCAAACATCAATTTTCAAGCGAAGCACCATCTTTCAAAGCAGACATCATTTTTTCAGCCAAACATCATTTTTCCACCCAAACACCATTATTCGATCCAAACATCACCTTTTCGGCCGAAACTCTGTTTTTTGGACCCGAACAGCATTTTGGGAGACAAAACAACAGTTTTTGACCCATAACACCATTGCTTAGACCCGGATAAAGAAAAGGCACATTTTTTCAACACCGATACCAATTTTCGACGCAAAAACCTGTTTTGTTTTTTATGAAATAGTAAAACACATTTTTTTTATTACCCAACTACCGCTTACGACCCAAACATCGTTTTTCGAACGAAACACCCCTTTTTTTTTCTTTATCCAAATCCGACTTTTTGACCGGAACGCCAGCTTGGGTCGGAAAGCCACTCTTTTGACCCAAATTCGGAAAACATCATTTTTTCAACCAAAACACTAATTTTCAACGCAGAAACCCTATTTTCTGACCAAAAAATAAACTTGTTTTGGAACACAACCGCTTACGGCGGCCCCATCACAATTTTTCTTTTTCTTTACCAAAATAAAGAAAAAGAAGCACCCTCTTTTTCGATCGGAACAACATTTTCCGACGTAGTCACAATTTTTGTTTTACAGAAATATCGAAAACACTGATTTTTTTTAACCCAAAAACAATTTTCGAACCAAAAACGTTTTTTTTCACCGAAACACTCTTTCGACAGAAACATTATTTTTCGACCGGAACACCATTTTCAAGACCCAAACAACGTTATACATTTCCAAACACCGACCCAAGCACCGGTTTTATCCCCCAAAACCGTATTGTGAGACCAATTTTCAGTCCGTACACCGATTTGCCGAACCGAACACCAATTTTCAGTCCAAATTACATTTTTTCACCGAAACAATCAACACGCCGTCGTTTTCACCCAACTACCAATTTCGACCCAACACACCGTTTTATCGACGAAAAACCCATTTTTTCGGACCGGAAAAACATTTTTCGACCGTAACGCCTTGATAAACCCAAACAGCATATTTTCGGCCGAAACACCATTTTCTCACCCGAAACTGCATTTTGAGACCCAAAACCAGCAGTTTTTGAAGTACTTATCCGAAAACCATTTTTTGACCCCAAGTAACGTAAACTCCATTTGTTCGACCCAAACACCAATTTTTATACCCAAATAATGGAAACACCGTTTTTTAAAAATCGGAACTCCATTCCTCGAACCAAACATCATTTTTCTTGAGAAGCACCAAATTTCGAACCAGACATCATTTTTTGGACCCGAACACCATCTTTTCCGCCCAAACAACATTTTCCGGCCGAAACACCGTTTTACGACCCAGAAAGCATTTTTTATAGTTTGGGCATTCAATTTCAAAATCTAACTGCATATCTATTCTACTGGTACCGGCATTGGCCTACCTATAAATTTTCGTCGCATTCTGACGTTTTTGGAATTATTCAGTTTTGAGTTGGTATTTGGATTTGGTTTTGTTAAAATTCAAGATGAAAAGCTAAAAATCCGATTTTATTATGAGATGTTCAGTTTTGATATAGCTTCCATATAGAAGTGCAATTGGAACAACTGGATTCGTATATTAAAAGTTATGGGTATTTTTCCGAGTATACCCCGAAGTTGAGAAATCCAGGCAGCAGCCCTGTAAGATGTTTAGCCTAGATTTCGTAATATCTGGAGAGGTTATTTGATCTGGGTATAAACATGAAAGCTGTAGATAATCTTCTTAGCTTTCCAATGGCACTGGAATCACGCAATTCCGAGCGGTATTGAGGAAGTTATGGTCGTTCAAGTGAAGGTTGCGCAGTGGTTTTAAGTCCGAGGATGACTTGGTCATTTACTCGACCTTTGCTTATTTAACCCCCCAAATATGCACGACTTCAGCCTCTGTTTGGGCTCTTTTTGAGCTGTTGCAGCCCCTCCTCTTGTGTGTATTTTGGGTGGAGAAAAGTGGAGGTGATGGAGATGAAGGAGCACACAAAGGAGTCCAAGAAGGTATGTTTGGATGGTGGTTGTTGGTTGTTGTTGTTGATTCTTCCTTTCTCCATCTCTCTCAAACTCCCTCACATGGTCCAGCCCTTTGTGGGGGTCTGCCCACCAAGTGTTTGTGGAATTGCCTAAGTGAGGGAGAAGATGAAGGAGTGTTTGGAAGGGGTTGTGCTTGAAGAAGAAGTTGATCAAGGTGAGATGTGTGTGATGTATTAATGGTTTCTCCTTCCTCTCCTCCTCCTCTAGCTGATCCCTTGTTTTGTCCTCCACTTTTGGTCCAGCCAAGTAGAAGGTGTGCTGTGAAGGAGATGGTGGTGATGGTGGGTGTGTGTGTGGTGTCATTGTGAGCCCAACACCTTCCCTTCTCCTCCCCATCTTTTGGTAATTCTCTACCCCTACTTTTATGCTTGCTAGGATGTTGTAGAGGGCATGCATGAGAGTGTTGTTATGAGTAATTGATGCTGCACATAGGATGGTTGTGTTAATGTATGAATGGGGTGGCTTTGTGTTGTAAGACAGATTTTCTGTCTCCTCAAGATTCTTGTGTTTGGGGTATTTAGAGGCATATTTTGAGACTTATGTCTTCAATTCATATGATCATCTATGTGTCTACATGTTACATGTGAAATTTGGTATCGTTTGGTTACCTGTATTGAAAGTTATAGCCTAATGTTCAGGGCCTGTCCAGATTCGCGTAGAAATAGACCTGTTTCTGAAAATAATTTATTTCGGGTATTTCAAGATTAAATCAGGATTTGATGTCTTCACGGATTATGATCCTAACAAATCAGAGTATGCACATGATTTATTTCAGATTTTTTGGATGTGTATTCTATGCCGTGGAGACCAATGTTTGGGGCTGATTTCTGTAGATGGACTAGTCTTGTATAAATATGTGTCAAAGAGCTATTATGCATGGTGTGGGCAATATCAGGAGTTGTTGTCTTCATGAAATAGGCTTATATATAGGTGCCAAGAAACTTCATGTTTTATTTGATAATCATTGGTTGTGTTTTGCAGCTCTCGTTGGCGGAACTCGCAATGAATGGGTTTTTGGTGAGTGGTTCGATCCAACCCTTTTGGGAAGCGCTCGATGCATGTGATTGTGCGTCGCGTACCCATGGGGTTCTATAGCTATACTCATTATTGATTTTCAAATAATATTGCTATTATCACTTTGCAGCTTTTATATATATAGCATGGAATGTTGGGTATGTTATACTAAAGGTGTCCTTTCGTAGTATTGCCTTCGTGTTGATAGATGCTTAGTGTGGTTAATTCTTGAATGCTAGGTTCCTTGGACATGTGGTCTATGCACTCTTGTTGTGATAGGAACTCTCATGTGATAATTGTGTGTATGTTTAATTGTTTGGCCTTATCTGTGATAGGTATATCTATGATCTGTTGTTGTTAGGAGCATACTTGTTTTAGTGGGCAAATATAGTAGCTATCTTGCCTGCATCCAAGTGATGCAACTCTATGGGAATTCATGAGAATTCATTGTTGTATTGATGTTTGTTATCCGATAGCTATGATGATAGAATGTCAGGCCTATCTGTGTAGACGCGGGTATGACAGCCCTTAGGATCATGTTCTATCCTGATTGAGTGCAAGGACTTATTTCCCACGTCGAGAGATGCATCCGTGTGGGAATTCATAAGAATTCATTAGCAATGGTATTAGTTAGATGATAGTAATTGATCCAGGAGGATCGTCATGCGAGCATGGAGTACCCCCTCCCTATATCATCGTGCGTTGAAGCTACCCAGCGTTGGAGCTACCCTGCGTGGTGCCACCGTGCCACCGGAAGGCCGCCAGGGAGAGGGCTACCTGGGAGAGGGCTACCGGATGATATTGCGAGCGTGGAGTACTATTTCCCTACATCGTCGTGCGTAGAAACTACTCGGTGTTTGTTACCCGATAGCTATGAAAATGGTATGATGGGCCTACCCGTGTTAGGCGTGTGCATGACCCGCCTTCAGGATCATGTCTTGTCATAATTGAGTGCGAGTGTTTAGCTTCTTTCCCGTGCATCCAAGTGATGCATCTGTGCGGGAATTCAAGAGAATTATGTATATCAATTGGTAATTGCTAGATGATAGTAGTTGATTCGGGAGGATCGTCTTGCGAGCATGGTGTACCCCTTCCATATATCATCGTGCGTCGAAGCTACCCAGCGTTGGAGCTACCCTGAGTGGTGCCACCGTGCCACTGGAAGGCCGCCAGGGAGAGGGCTACCTGGGAGAGGGCTACCGGATGATATTACGAGTGTGGAGTACTGTTTCTCTATATCATCGTGCGTCGAAGCTACCCAGCGTTGGAGCTACCCTGCGTGGTGCCACCGTGCCACTGGAAGGCCGCCAGGGAGAGGGCTACCTGGGAGAGGGCTACCGGATGATATTACGAGCGTGGAGTACTGTTTCTCTATATCATCGTGCGTCGAAGCTACCCAGCGTTGGAGCTACCCTTCGTGGTGCCACCGTGCCACCGGAAGGCTGCCAGGGAGAGGGCTACCTGGGAGAGGGCTACCGGATGATATTGCGAGCGTGGAGTACTGTTTCTCTACATCATCGTGCGTAGAGGCTATTCGGTGTTTGTTACTTGATAGCTATGACAATAGCATGTTAGGCCTACCTGTGTTAAGCGTGTGTGGATCGTATTGCGAGCACGAAGTGCTTCCTCCACATATCATCGTGCGTCGAAGCTACCTAGCGTTGGAGCTACCCTTCGTGGTGCCACCGTGCCACCGGAAGGCTGCCAGGGAGAGGGCTACCTGGGAGAGGGCTACCGGATGATATTGCGAGCGTGGAGTACTGTTTCTCTACATCATCGTGCGTAGAGGCTATTCGGTGTTTGTTACTTGATAGCTATGACAATAGCATGTTAGGCCTACCTGTGTTAAGCGTGTGTGGATCGTATTGCGAGCACGAAGTGCTTCCTCCACATATCATCGTGCGTCGAAGCTACCCAGCGTTGGAGCTACCCTGCATGGTGCCGCCGTGCCATCGGAAGGCCGCCAGGGAGAGGGCTACCTGGGAGAGGGCTACCTGATGATATTGCGAACGTGGAGTACTGTTTCCCTACATCATCGTGCGTCGAAGCTACCCGGGGTTGAGTCTGTCCTGCATTGTGCCATAATATCGTTAGGAATGCCCAGAGTATGATATGACTATCATACGAGACTTAAAGTACCGACCACGGTGATGCCGTATCGTCGGGAATGCTCAGAGTATGACGTCACTAACATACAAGGCTTGAGTACTGACCCTGGATGGCCCTTAGGATGAGGATTACCCGGGAGAGGGCTACTGGATGATGCGAGGGATTGATATGTATTTATCTAGATGTGAAGAATCTTTGTAGCTAGGTATCTGTTTCTGTTACAACTCGTTAGTGTTAATGGATTAGTTGTTTCCCAAAAGTCCCAACAGTTTTTCCCCCTTCGGGGTGAGGGTGAGGGTGATGTGTGGTCACGACTCTACGTGACATTTATATATGTCGGTGTTCTCCCATCCATATCTTTCCTTGAAAGGAAAATACGATAGTGTTATATTATTATTCTTGAGTTGGATTCTTGCCACTCACTGAGCTTGTAGCTCACCCCTCGTGTGTTGTTTTCCGCCAGGGACAGTGGGGCGTGGAGGTGGAGCATCCCTCTAGCGTAGTTCGCGCGTGGCGTCTCTCAGCTTCCGGTTGGCAAGTGTGGGGCAATCAGCAATCCTATTTTTGTGTATGTATTAGTAATTGTGCGTGTCGCATATATTGTTGTATTTGGACTAGACTTGGGCTCTCACAGGACGGTAATTGTGTATTCGAGTCTGTAATAATGTTTTTGATTTACAGACTTAATTGTATATTATACTTCTGCATCATTTCATTTTATTGGCTACCACTTCCCTGTAGCCTTGTTTTCTTATTTGATCCTTTTGATTATTGTTTGATTGGTAATGCTTCGGGGACGGTCGCTCCGGGGCGTAACAAAAACAATTTTCGAACAAAAAACGTTTTTTTCACCGAAACACTCTTTCGAGAGAAACATTATTTTTCGACCGGAACACCATTTTCATGACCCAAACAACGTTATACATTTGCAAACACCGACCTAAGCACCGATTTTATTCCCCAAAACCGTATTGTGAGACCAATTTTCAGTCCGTACACCGATTTGCCGAACTGAACACCAATTTTCTCACCCGAAACTGCATTTTGAGACCCAAAACCAGCAGTTTTTGAAGTACTTATCCGAAAACCATTTTTTGACCCCAAGTAACGTAAACTCCATTTGTTCGACCCAAACACCAATTTTTATACCCAAATAATGGAAACACCGTTTTTTAAAAACTTGAACTCCATTTCTCGAACCAAACATCATTTTTCTTGAGAAGCACCAAATTTCGAACCAGACATCATTTTTTGGACCCGAACACCATGTTTTCCACCCAAACAACATTTTCCGGCCGAAACACCGTTTTTCGACCCAGAAAGCATTATTCGTTCGAAACACCGTTTTTCGACCCAAGCTTCACCCTTTCGGCAGATACACCAGTTTTTGGACCCAAACATCATTTTGGGAACACAAATCAACAGTTTTCGACCCAAACACCATTTTTTTTACCCGAACAGGGCAAAAAGAACCATTTTTCGACCCAAACACCAATTTTCGACGCAAACACCGTTTTTTAAAATGAAATAACAAAAACACTATTTTTTGACGCAACTACCATTTTCGACCCAAACACCCGTTTTCAAACGAAACACCATATTTTTTTTCTTATCCGAATCCCACTTTTACACCCAAACGCTATTTTCTGACCCACATTCTGAAAGCATCAGTTTTTCATCCTGATAGCCAGTTTTCAACGTAGACCCCGATTTTCTTTTACCAAAACACGGAAAACACTATTTTTAAAACCGAATACCGTATTCGACCCAAATAACATTTCTTTTCCGCCGAAACACTTTTTTCCGACAGAAACAACATTGTTCGACCGAAACACTATTTTCTGGACCCAAACGTCATTTTACTTCTCCAAACACCACCTTTTTTGCAAACACTGTTTTTCGATCGGAACAACATTTTCCGACGTAGTCACAATTTTTGTTTTACAGAAATATCGAAAACACTGATTTTTTTTAACCCAAAAACAATTTTCGAACCAAAAACATTTTTTTTCACCGAAACACTCTTTCGAGAGAAACATTATTTTTCGACCGGAACACCATTTTCATGACCCAAACAACGTTATACATTTGCAAACACCGACCCAAGCACCGGTTTTATCCCCCAAAATCGTATTGTGAGACCAATTTTCAGTCCGTACACCGATTTGCCGAACCGAACACCAATTTTCAGTCCAAATAACATTTTTTCACCGAAACAATCAACACGCCGTCGTTTTCACCCAACTATCATTTTCGACCCAACACACCGTTTTATCGATGAAAAACCCATTTTTTCGGACCGGAAAAACATTTTTCGACCATAACGCCTTGATAAACCCAAACAGCATGTTTTCGGCCGAAACACCATTTTCTCACCCGAAACTGCAATTTGAGACCCAAAACCAGCAGTTTTTGAAGTACTTATCCGAAAACCATTTTTTGACCCCATGTAACGTAAACTCCATTTGTTCGACCCAAACACCAATTTGTATACCCAAATAATGGAAACACCGTTTTTTAAAAACCGGAACTCCATTTCTCGAACCAAACATCATTTTTCTTGAGAAGCACCAAATTTCGAACCAGACATCATTTTTTGGACCCGAACACCATGTTTTCCACCCAAACAACATTTTCCGGCCGAAACACCGTTTTTCGACCCAGAAAGCATTTTTCGTTCGAAACACCGTTTTTCGACCCAAGCTTCACCCTTTCGGCAGATACACCAGTTTTTGGACCCAAACATCATTTTGGGAACACAAATCAACAGTTTTCGACCCAAACACCATTTTTTTTACCCGAACAGGGCAAAAGGAACCATTTTTCGACCCAAACACCAATTTTCGACGCAAACACCGTTTTTTAAAATGAAATAACAAAAACACTATTTTTTGACGCAACTACCATTTTCGAACCAAACACCCGTTTTCAAACGAAACACCATATTTTTTTTCTTATCCGAATCCCACTTTTACACCCAAACGCTATTTTTTGACCCACATTCTGAAAGCATCAGTTTTTCATCCTGAACGCCAGTTTTCAACGTAGACCCCGATTTTCTTTTACCAAAATACGGAAAACACTCTTTTTCAAACCGAATACCGTATTCGACCCAAATAACATTTCTTTTCCGCCGAAGCACTTTTTTCCGACAGAAACAACATTGTTCGACCGAAACACTATTTTCTGGACCCAAAAGTCATTTTACTTCTCCAAACACCACCTTTCGACACAAGCACCAGTTGCTTTCCCAAAACCATATTTTGACACAATTTATAAACAAATAAAAAAAAAACATCATTTTTCCGACCCGAACACCAATTTTCAAAGCGAATACAATTTCTACACCGAAATAATGAACGCGCTGTTTTTTTTCCCCAACTTCCAATTTTGACCCAACCACTGTTCCCTTCGCCAAAAACCCAATTTTTGGGACCGAAGCATCGTATTTCGACCGAAACACCTTATCGACCCAAACAGCAATTTTTTTGCCCGAAAAGCCATTTTCTAACCCCCCCCCCAAACTGCATTTTGGGACCCAAACCAGCAATTTTCAACTGAAACTACATTTCCTGCCCGAAAGCCATATGTTGTCCCCAAATAACGAAAACTCCATTTTCTCAACCGAAACAGCCCAATTGTGTACCCCAAAAAATGAAAACAGGTTTCTTTTTAACCGAAACACCATCTTTCTAACCAAACATCAATTTTCAAGCGAAGCACCATCTTTCGAAGCAGACATCATTTTTGCAGCCAAACATCATTTTTCCACCCAAACACCATTATTCGATCCAAACATCACCTTTTCGGCCGAAACTCTGTTTTTTGGACCCAAACAGCATTTTGGGAGACAAAACAACAGTTTTTGACCCATAACACCAGTGCTTAGACCCGGATAAAGAAAAGGCACATTTTTTCAACACCGACACCAATTTTCGACGCAAACACCTGTTTTTTTTTTATGAAATAGTAAAACACATTTTTTTTATTACCCAACTACCGCTTACGACCCAAACATCATTTTTCGAACGAAACACCCCTTTTTTTTCTTTATCCAAATCCGACTTTTTGACCGGAACGCCAGCTTGGGTCGGAAAGCCATTCTTTTGACCCAAATTCGGTAAACATCATTTTTTCAACCAAAACACTAATTTTCAACGCAGAAACCCTATTTTCTGACCAAAAAATAAACTTGTTTTGGAACACAACCGCTTACGGCGGCCCCATCACAATTTTTCATTTTCTATACCAAAATAGAGACATCACAGCCTCCTTCATTTTTTGACCCCATGTAACGTAAACTCCATTTGTTCGACCCAAACACCAATTTTTATACCCAAATAATGGAAACACCGTTTTTAAAAAATCGGAACTCCATTTCTCGACCCAAACTTCACCCTTTCGGCAGATACACCAGTTTTTGGACCCAAACATCATTTTGGGAACACAAATCAACAGTTTTCGACCCAAACACCATTTTTTTTACCCGAACAGGGCAAAAAGAACCATTTTTCGACCCAAACACCAATTTTCGACGCAAACACTGTTTTTTAAAATGAAATAACAAAAACACTATTTTTTGACGCAACTACCATTTTCGACCCAAACACCCGTTTTCAAACGAAACACCATATTTTTTTTCTTATCCGAATCCCACTTTTACACCCAAACGCTATTTTTTGACCCACATTCTGAAAGAATCAGTTTTTCATCCTGAACGCCAGTTTTCAACGTAGACCCCGATTTTCTTTTACCAAAATATGGAAAACCCTATTTTTCAAACCGAATACCGTATTCGACCCAAATAACATTTCTTTTCCGCCGAAACACTTTTTTCCGACAGAAACAACATTGTTCGACCGAAACACTATTTTCTGGACCCAAACGTTAAAAACACACGTTTCATGGTGAAGGAGGTGGAGGAGAAGGAGAAGGAGGGAGGCGGCGGCCAGACGGGAGTGGAGGTGGAGAGATCTTCGACACAGGAGCTGGTGGGGGTGACGACGCTAGCTCTGAAGGGGGTGGGGAAGGAGCTGGAGGGGCAGCTGGGCGAGGGGAGCGGGAGCGGAGGCGGTATCGGTTGCCCGGAGCGGGGCAATGGTGCTCCCGAGTTAGAGCCAGGTGGGAAATGGCTGGGGGTGCGCTCCAAGCGTCCACGGGCGGTTCGCGGGGGGGACTGGGGCGAGAGGCTACCTACTGTGCGTCGGAAAAGGTGCTTCCGCTGCCTCGGTCAAGGACATTGGAGCAAGGAGTGCCGTGACCCGGTCGTCTGCTGGCGGTGCAGGAGAGCAGGGCACCGTGCCTCTGCTTGCCAATGGAGGGCTCCAGGATCCCCCGTGGGGCAGAGGAAGCCAGCATCACCTCCACCGCCCCCACCTTCCACCATTTCCGCTCACTTTCGGCTGGCCACCCCCCGTCTGGTTGAGGGCGCGGCTTGGTCCCTTCAGACGTGTGTCATTGCTAAAGCACGGGGTCCATGCCCCAATCCAGCGGTGGTGAAGGAGGCTGTGATGTCTCTTTGGGGTGCGACGGCATGCTCCCGAGTGCGTCGGGTGGGACCAGACACTGTCATTATTGAGGTGCCAACTCCTCATGTTCAGGATGACATGGTTCATGTGGGGTCGATGTTTGGTGGAGGAGTTTCTTTTGAACTTTCACCCTGGTCACCTGCGTTTGGGGCTGTCCGGGCAACGACGCATAAATGGAAGGTCAGGCTCACTGGTCTTCCTCTACACTGGATGGATGCCGGATGCGCTACGGAGATCGCGGAAAGATTTGGTAGACTCATCGATGTCACGATGGCAGATATGGACGCACAGGGGAAGTTCTTTAAGGAAATGGTGATCGAGGCCGCTTCTGCGCCACCCTCGGGCCTCCTCCGAGTAGGGGTCGGAAGAGAAGAGTTCGACATATTCTCGTCGGTCTTGATGATCGGAACTCATCCCCCGCGTTCCTGGGCAGGGGTGGTCCAGTCCCAAGGGTCGGCAAACAGTAACCCGGTGAGCCCAGGGAGCTGTGCCAAAACCACTGTGGAGGTGGTTTCAAAGACCAGGGAGGTTTCTGCGCTCAAGGAGGTTCTAGCTGTAGATAGAGCTGCAGTGCTGGCTGGTTTGGGGCCTGATGTGACAGGACATGTCACCCACCCCTCTGACTCTGTGGAGGTTGAGTGTGGTTTGGGGAGTATGTCTGTCACCCAACCAGACCATGCTAGACCCTTGGGAGTTGTACCCGTGCATGTCCTAGGTGTGAGTACAGAGACTGCCTAGTCACATCTGCAGTCTGAGGAGGGGACTTTGGAGGATATTTTGGGGTGCAACAAAAAGCTGAAGACTACCCAGTCACATCAGCAGTTTGACGAGGGGACTTTGGATGATATTTTGGAAAAGGAGTACAACAAGAAAGCTGACTCAGAGGCTCCTAATTCAGGGTGCGCCAATGCAAGTGGGCCAACTTATGGGCCCCCAGTGAGACTTCCTGCTGGGGCCTCTGGGGAACTCCTCTTCGGGCCGGGTTCAACGGCCCCTGGCTGGTCGTGGACCTGGTGGGAACGCGATCCAGATTCGGGTGACGAAATTTTTCGCCCGGTACTGGATGAGGTTTGGGGTCATGCAGGGACTCAGCCCGCTTCGGAGGGTGAATGCGCGCCGGTTCAGGGCCAGCCAAAACACGCAGGGATACAATCAGTTTCAGAGGCGGTCTACGCACGCGTTTCGTCAGACAGCGGGGCGGAACGTGTGTGGTACCCGACAGGGAGCGGGGCGGACCGCGCGGTGGTTGATGTCATTGCTGCGGTCCCACCCCCTACTGTGAAGCCGGGCTCTCCCGGTCGGGACGATCCTTTGACATGGGCTCGGGCCAGATGCATTGGTCTGAAGCTCGACGTGGAGATAGACAAGGTCATGTTTAACAGATTCCTGTGGGAAGCTTTTGGTGGTCGGGGCGCGTTTCCCCTAGCCCGGACATACACCCCACTGCTTTAGAACGCGACGGTAGCCCCGGGGGAGGAGATAGTCGTTGAGGAGGCTCACGGGCCTGCCAGTGATAAATGATCTGGTGAGAAGATGTTCCTGCGTAGAGGCACCGACCAGCTTCCTCCACTCCCCTCCACTGTCCAGGCATTGCGCACCGTCTCCTGTGGGGCACGTGTTAACGCGTACACCAGCGGATATGGTGTGCAGAACGGCTCTTCCCCACACCAGACAACGGTCCAGAATTGTGTGGTCGTGCCATTACCTATCGCCCAATGCACTGTCTGTGCAAATTCCTCGCAGTTGCTGAAAATGCCTTTGCATAACGATGAGGCCCGCACCCCTAGTGACGGCCATCTTCGAGCATTTGCTCCGTGCCCCCCGTACCTGTCACAAATTACTTGCGCCCACTGACTCTCTGGCTCATTAATCCAACGCCATAACCATTTGGAGAGAAGGGCGTTGTTCATTTCACGTAAGTCTAAAACACCCAGTCCCCCGTCGGCCTTGCTTAGACAAACCGTGCGCCAATTCACGAGGTGGGGCTTGAGCGCTTCCTCTTGCGTGCCTTGCCATAGGAACCTCCGGCGCATAGTCTCTATGCGTTGCAGCACTCCTGCGGGGATCCTGAAGACTGAGAGATAAAATAATGGGAGCGCGGAGAGCACTGCTTGGAGCAACGTGAGCCTCCCTCCGTAAGTGAGGAGTCGACCTTTCCACCCCGCGAGTCGACCTTTCCACAATTTTTGTTTTACAGAAATATCGAAAACACTGATTTTTTTTAACCCAAAAACAATTTTCGAACCAAAAACGTTTTTTTTCACCGAAACACTCTTTCGACAGAAACATTATTTTTGACCGGAACACAATTTTCATGACCCAAACAACGTTATACATTTCCAAACACCGATCCAAGCACCGGTTTTATCCCCCAAAACCGTATTGTGAAACCAATTTTCAGTCCGTACACCGATTTGCCAAACCGAACACCAATTTTCAGTCCAAATAACGTTTTTTCACCGAAACAATCAACACGCCGTCGTTTTCACCCAACTATCATTTTCGACCCAACACACCGTTTTATCGACGAAAAACCCATTTTTTCGGACCGGAAAAACATTTTTCGACCGTAACGCCTTGATAAACCCAAACAGCATATTTTCGGCCGAAACACCATTTTCTCACCCGAAACTGCATTTTGAGACCCAAAACCAGCAGTTTTTGAAGTACTTATCCGAAAACCATTTTTTGACCCCAAGTAACGTAAACTCCATTTGTTCGACCCAAACACCAATTTTTATACCCAAATAATGGAAACACCGTTTTTAAAAACCGGAACTCCATTTCTCGAACCAAACATCATTTTTCTTGAGAAGCACCAAATTTCGAACCAGACATCATTTTTTGGACCCGAACACCATGTTTTCCACCCAAACAACATTTTCCGGCCGAAACACCGTTTTTCGACCCAGAAAGCATTTTTCGTTCGAAACACCGTTTTTCGACCCAAGCTTCACCCTTTCGGCAGATACACCAGTTTTTGGACCCAAACATCATTTTGGGAACACAAATCAACAGTTTTCGACCCAAACACCATTTTTTTTACCCGAACAGGGCAAAAAGAACCATTTTTCGACCCAAACACCAATTTTCGACGCAAACACCGTTTTTTAAAATGAAATAACAAAAACACTATTTTTTGACGCAACTACCATTTTCGACCCAAACACCGTTTTCAAACGAAACACCATATTTTTTTTCTTATCCGAATCCCACTTTTACACCCAAACGCTATTTTTTGACCCACATTCTGAAAGCATCAGTTTTTCATCCTGAACGCCAGTTTTCAACGTAGACCCCGATTTTCTTTTACCAAAATACGGAAAACACTATTTTTCAAACCGAATACCGTATTCGACCCAAATAACATTTCTTTTCCGCCGAAACACTTTTTTCTGACAGAAACAACATTGTTCGACCGAAACACTATTTTCTGGACCCAAACGTCATTTTACTTCTCCAAACACCACCTTTCGACACAAGCACCAGTTGCTTTCCCAAAACCATATTTTGACCCAATTTATAAACAAATAAAAAAAAACATCATTTTTCCGACCCGAACACCAATTTTCAAAGCGAATACAATTTCTACACCGAAATAATGAACGCGCTGTTTTTTTTCCCCAACTACCAATTTTGACCCAACCACTGTTCCCTTGGCCAAAACCCAATTTTTGGGACCGAAGCATCGTATTTCGACCGAAACACCTTATCGACCCAAACAGCAATTTTTTTGCCCGAAAAGTCATTTTCTAACCCCCCCCCCCCCAAACTACATTTGGGACCCAAACCAGCAATTTTCAACTGAAACTACATTTCCTGCCCGAAAGCCATATGTTGTCCCCAAATAACGAAAACTCCATTTTCTCAACCGAAACAGCGCAATTGTGTACCCCAAAAAATGGAAACAGGTTTCTTTTTAACCGAAACACCATATTTCTAACCAAACATCAATTTTCAAGCGAAGCACCATCTTTCGAAGCAGACATCATTTTTTCAGCCAAACATCATTTTTCCACCCAAACACCATTATTCGATCCAAACATCACCTTTTCGCCCGAAACTCTGTTTTTTGGACCCAAACGGCATTTTGGGAGACAAAACAACAGTTTTTGACCCATAACTCCATTGCTTAGACCCGGATAAAGAAAATGCACATTTTTTCAACACCGACACCAATTTTCGACGCAAACACCTGTTTTTTTTTTATGAAATAGTAAAACACATTTTTTTTATTACCCAACTACCGCTTACGACCCAAACATCGTTTTTCGGACGAAACACCCCTTTTTTTTCTTTATCCAAATCCGACTTTTTGACCGGAACGCCAGCTTGGGTCGGAAAGCCATTCTTTTGACCCAAATTCGGAAAACATCATTTTTTCAACCAAAACACTAATTTTCAACGCAGAAACCCTATTTTCTGACCAAAAAATAAACTTGTTTTGGAACACAACCGCTTACGGCGGCCCCATCACAATTTTTCTTTTTCTTTACCAAAATAAAGAAAAAGAAGCACCCTTTTTTTCGATCGGAACAACATTTTCCGACGTAGTCACAATTTTTGTTTTACAGAAATATCGAAAACACTGATTTTTTTTAACCCAAAAACAATTTTCGAACCAAAAACGTTTTTTTTTCACCGAAACACTCTTTCGACAGAAACATTATTTTTCGACCGGAACACCATTTTCAAGACCCAAACAACGTTATACATTTCCAAACACCGACCCAAGCACCGGTTTTATCCCCCAAAACCGTATTGTGAGACCAATTTTCAGTCCGTACACCGATTTGCCGAACCGAACACCAATTTTCAGTCCAAATTACATTTTTTCACCGAAACAATCAACACGCCGTCGTTTTCACCCAACTATCATTTTCGACCCAACACACCGTTTTATCGACGAAAAACCCATTTTTTCGGACCGGAAAAACATTTTTCGACGTAACGCCTTGATAAACCCAAACAGCATATTTTCGGCCGAAACACCATTTTCTCACCCGAAACTGCATTTTGAGACCCAAAACCAGCAGTTTTTGAAGTACTTATCCGAAAACCATTTTTTGACCCCAAGTAACGTAAACTCCATTTGTTCGACCCAAACACCAATTTTTTACCCAAATAATGGAAACACCGTTTTTAAAAACCGGAACTCCATTTCTCGAACCAAACATCATTTTTCTTGAGAAGCACCAAATTTCGAACCAGACATCATTTTTTGGACCCGAACACCATGTTTTCCACCCAAACAACATTTTCCGGCCGAAACACCGTTTTTCGACCCAGAAAGCATTTTTCGTTCGAAACACCGTTTTTCGACCCAAGCTTCACCCTTTCGGCAGATACACCAGTTTTTGGACCCAAACATCATTTTGGGAACACAAATCAACAGTTTTCGACCCAAACACCATTTTTTTTACCCGAACAGGGCAAAAAGAACCATTTTTCGACCCAAACACCAATTTTCGACGCAAACACCGTTTTTTAAAATGAAATAACAAAAACACTATTTTTTGACGCAACTACCATTTTCGACCCAAACACCCGTTTTCAAACGAAACACCATATTTTTTTTCTTATCCGAATCCCACTTTTACACCCAAACGCTATTTTTTGACCCACATTCTGAAAGCATCAGTTTTTCATCCTGAACGCCAGTTTTCAACGTAGACCCCGATTTTCTTTTACCAAAATATGGAAAACACTATTTTTCAAACCGAATACCGTATTCGACCCAAATAACATTTCTTTTCCGCCGAAACACTTTTTTCCGACAGAAACAACATTGTTCGACCGAAACACTATTTTCTGGACCCAAACGTCATTTTACTTCTCCAAACACCACCTTTCGACACAAGCACCAGTTGCTTTCCCAAAACCATATTTTGACCCAATTTATAAAAAACTAAAAAAAAACATCATTTTTCCGACCCAAACACCAATTTTCAAAGCGAATACAGTTTCTACACCGAAATAATGAACGCGCTGTTTTTTTTCCCCAACTACCAATTTTGACCCAACCACTGTTCCCTTGGCCAAAACCCAATTTTTGGGACCGAAGCATCGTATTTGGACCGAAACACCTTATCGACCCAAACAGCAATTTTTTTGCCCGAAAAGCCATTTTCTAACCCCCCCCCCCCCCCCCCCCAAACTGCATTTTGGGACCCAAACCAGCAATTTTCAACTGAAACTACATTTCCTGCCCGAAAGCCATATGTTGACCCCAAATAACGAAAACTCCATTTTCTCAACCGAAACAGCCCAATTGTGTACCCCAAAAAATGGAAACAGGTTTCTTTTTAACCGAAACACCACCTTTCTAACCAAACATCAATTTTCAAGCGAAGCACCATCTTTCGAAGCAGACATCATTTTTTCACCAAACATCATTTTTCCACCCAAACACCATTATTCGATCCAAACATCACCTTTTCGGCCGAAACTCTGTTTTTTGGACCCAAACGGCATTTTTTGGACCCATAATACCATTGCTTAGACCCGGAGAAAAGGCACATTTTTTCAACACCGACACCAATTTTCGACGCAAACACCAGTTTTTTTTTTTATGAAATAATAAAACACATTTTTTTTATTACCCAACTACCGCTTACGACCCAAACATCGTTTTTCGAACGAAACACCCCTTTTTTTTTCTTTATCCAAATCCGACTTTTTGACCGGAACGCCAGCTTCGGTCGGAAAGCCATTCTTTTGACCCAAATTCGGAAAACATCATTTTTTCAACCAAAACACTAATTTTCAACGCAGAAACCCTATTTTCTGACCCAAAAATAAACTTGTTTTGAAACACAACCGCTTACGGCGGCCCCATCACAATTTTTCTTTTTCTTTACCAAAATAAAGAAAAAGAAGCACCCTTTTTTTCGATCGGAACAACATTTTCCGACGTAGTCACAATTTTTGTTTTACAGAAATATCGAAAACACTGATTTTTTTTAACCCAAAAACAATTTTCGAACCAAAAACGTTTTTTTTCACCGAAACACTCTTTCGACCGGAACACCATTTTCATGACCCAAACAACGTTATACATTTCCAAACACCGACCCAAGCACAGGTTTTATCCCTCAAAACCGTATTGTGAGACCAATTTTCAGTCCAAATAACATTTTCTCACCGAAACAATCAACACGCCGTCGTTTTCACCCAACTATCATTTTCGACCCAACACACCGTTTTATCGACGAAAAACCCTTTTTTTCGGACCGGAAAAAACATTTTTCGACCGTAACGCCTTGATAAACCCAAACAGCATATTTTAGGCCGAAATACCATTTTCTAACCCGAAACTGCATTTTGAGACCCAAAACCAGCAGTTTTTGAAGTACTTATCCGAAAACCATTTTTTTGACCCCAAGTAACGTAAACTCCATTTGTTCGACCCAAACACCAATTTTTATACCCAAATAATGGAAACACCATTTTTTAAAAACCGGAACTCCATTTCTCGAATCAAACATCATTTTTCTTGAGAAGCACCAAATTTCGAACCAGACATCATTTTTTGGACCCGAACACCATGTTTTCCACCCAAACAACATTTTCCGGCCCAAACACCGTTTTTCGACCCAGAAAGCATTTTTCGTTCGAAACACCGTTTTCCGACCCAAGCTTCACCCTTTCGGCAGATACACCAGTTTTTGGACCCAAACATCATTTTGGGAACACAAATCAACAGTTTTCAACCCAAACACCATTTTTTTTACCCGAACAGGGCAAAAAGAACCATTTTACGACCCAAACACCTATTTTCGACGCAAACACCGTTTTTTAAAATGAAATAACAAAAACACTATTTTTTGACGCAACTACCATTTTCGACCCAAACACCCGTTTTCAAACGACACACCATATTTTTTTTCTTTCCGAATCCTACTTTTACACCCAAACGCTATTTTTTGACCCACATTCTGAAAGCATCAGTTTTTCATCCTGAACTCCAGTTTTCAACGTAGACACCGTTTTTCTTTTACCAAAATACGGAAAACACTATTTTTCAAACCGAATACCGTTTTCGACCCAAATAACATTTCTTTTCCGCCGAAACACTTTTTTCCGACAGAAACAACATTGTACGACCGAAACACTATTTTCTGGACCCAAACGTCATTTTATTTATCCAAACACCACCTTTCGACACAAGCACCAGTTGCTTTCCCAAAACCATATTTTGACCCAATTTATAAACAAATAAAAAAAAACATCATTTTTCCGACCCGAACACCAATTTTCAAAGCGAATACAATTTCTACAACGAAATAAAGAACGCGCTGTTTTTTTTCCCCAACTACCAATTTTGACCCAACCACTGTTCCCTTCGCCAAAAACCCAATTTTTGGGACCGAAGCATCGTATTTCGACCGAAACACCTTATCGACCCAAACAGCATTTTTTTTGCCCGAAAAGCCATTTTCTAACACCCCCCCCCCCCCCGAAACTGCATTTTGGGACCCAAACCAGCAATTTTTCATCTGAAACTACATTTCCTGCCCGAAAGCCATATGTTGACCCCAAATAACGAAAACTCCATTTTCTCAACCGAAACAGCCCAATTGTGTACCCCAAAAAATGGAAACAGGTTTCTTTTTAACCGAAACACCATCTTTCTAACCAAACATCAATTTTCAGGCGAAGCACCATCTTTCGAAGCAGACACCATTTTTTCAGCCAAACATCATTTTTCCACCCAAACACCATTATTCGATCCAAACATCTCCTTTTCGGCCGAAACTCTGTTTTTTGGACCCAAACGGCATTTTTTGGACCCATAACACCATTGCTTAGACCCGGATAAAGAAAAGGCACATTTTTTCAACACCGACACCAATTTTCGACGCAAACACCTGTTTTTTTTTTTTATGAAATAGTAAAACACATTTTTTTTATTACCCAACTACCGCTTACGACCCAAACATCGTTTTTCGAACGAAACACCCCTTTTTTTTTGTTTATCCAAAGCCGACTTTTTGACCGGAACGCCAGCTTAGGTCGGAAAGCCATTCTTTTGACCCAAATTCGGAAAAAATCATTTTTTCAACCAAAACACTAATTTTCAACGCAGAAACCCTATTTTCTGACCCAAAAATAAACTTGTTTTTGGAAAACAACCGCTTACGGCGGCCCCATCACAATTTTTCTTTTTCTTTACCAAAATAAAGAAAAAGAAGCACCCTTTTTTTCGATCGGAACAACATTTTCCGACGTAGTCACAATTTTTGTTTTACAGAAATATCGAAAACACTTATTTTTTTAACCCAAATACCATTTTCGACATAAACATTATTTTTCGACCGGAACACCATTTTCATGACCCAAACAACGTTATACATTTCCAAACACCGACCCAAGCACCGGTTTTATCCCCCAAAACCGTATTGTGAGACCAATTTTCAGTCCGTACACCGATTTGCCGAACCGAACACCAATTTTCAGTCCAAATAACATTTTTTCACCGAAACAATCAACACGCCGTCGTTTTCACCCAACTATCATTTTCGACCCAACACACCGTTTTATCGACGAAAAACCTATTTTTCGGACCGGAAAAACATTTTTCGACCGTAACGCCTTGATAAACCCAAACAGCATATTTTAGGCCGAAACACAATTTTCTCACCCGAAACTGCATTTTGAGTCCCAAAACCAGCAGTTTTTGAAGTACTTATCCGAAAACCATTTTTTGACCCCAAGTAACGTAAACTCCATTTGTTCGACCCAAACACCAATTTTTATACCCAAATAATGGAAACACCGTTTTTTAAAATCTGTAACTCCATTTCTCGAACCAAACATCATTTTTCTTGAGAAGCACCAAATTTCGAACCAGACATCATTTTTTGGACCCGAACACCATGTTTTCCACCCAAACCACATTTTCCGGCCGATACACCGTTTTTCGACCCAGAAAGCATTTTTCGTTCGAAACACCGTTTTTCGACCCAAGCTTCACCCTTTCGGCAGATACACCAGTTTTTGGACCCAAACATCATTTTGGGAACACAAATCAACAGTTTTCGACCCAAACACCATTTTTTTTACCCGAACAGGGCAAAAAGAACCATTTTTCGTCCCAAACACCAATTTTCGACGCAACCACCGTTTTTTAAAATGAAATAACAAAAACACTATTTTTTGACGCAACTACCATTTTTGACCCAAACACCCGTTTTCAAACGAAACACAATATTTTTTTTCTTATCCGAATCCCACTTTTACACCCAAACGCTATTTTTTGACCCACAAATCGGTGTTCGGAGAAAAAATGTTATTTGGACTGAAAATTGGTGTTCGGTTCGGCAAATCGGTGTACGGACTGAAAATTGGTCTCACAATACGGTTTTGGGGGATAAAACCGGTGCTTGGGTCGGTGTTTGGAAATGTATAACGTTGTTTGGGTCACGAAAATGGTGTTCCGGTCGAAAAATAATGTTTCTGTCGAAAGAGTTTTTCGGTGAAAAAAAAAACGTTTTTGGTTTGAAAATGGTATGTATTTGGGTTAAAAAAATGAGTGTTTTCGATATTTCTGTAAAACAAAAATTGTGACTACGTCGGAAAATGTTGTTCCGATCGAAAAAAAGGGTGCTTCTTTTTCTTTATTTTGGTAAAGAAAAAGAGAAATTGTGATGGGACCGCCGTATGCGGTTGTTTCCCAAAACAAGGTTATTTTTTGGTCAGAAAATAGGGTTTCTGCGTTGAAAATTAGTGTTTCGGTTGAAAATATGATGTTTTCCGAATTTGGGTCAAAAGAATGGCTTTCCGACCCAAGCTGGCATTCCGGTCAAAAAGTCGGATTTGGATAAAGAAAAAAAAAGGGGTGTTTCGTTCGAAAAACGATGTTTGGGTCGTAAACGGAAGTTGGGTAATAAAAAAAATGTGTTTTATTATTTCATAAAAAAAAACAGGTGTTTGCGTCGAAAATTGGTGTCGGTGTTGAAAAAATGTGCCTTTTCTTTATTCGGGTCTAAGCAATGGTGTTATGGGTCAAAAACAGTTGTTTTGTCTCCCAAAATGCTGTTTGGGTCCAAAAAACAGAGTTTCGGCCGAAAAGGTGATGTTTGGATCGAATAATGGTATTTGGGTGGAAAAATGATGTTTGGCTGAAAAAATGATGTCTGCTTCGAAAGATGGTGCTTCGCTTGAAAATTGATGTTTGGTTAGAAAGATGGTGTTTCGGTTAAAAAGAAACCTGTTTCCATTTTTCGGGGTACACAATTGGGCTGTTTGGGTTGAGAAAATGGAGTTTTCGTTATTTGGGGTCAACATATGGCTTTCGGGCAGGAAATGTAGTTTCAGTTGAAAATTGCTGGTTTGGGTCCCAAAATGCAGTTTGGGGGGGGGGGGGTTAGAAAATGGCTTTTCGGGCAAAAACAATGCTGTTTGGGTCGATAAGGTGTTTCGGTCGAAATACGATGCTTCGGTCCAAAAAATTCGGTTTTTGGCCAAGGGAACTGTGGTTGGGTCAAAATTGGTAGTTGGGGAAAAAAAACAGCGCGTTCATTATTTCGGTGTAGAAATTGTATTCGCTTTGAAAATTGGTGTTCGGGTCGGAAAAATGATGTTTTTTTTTATTTGTTTATAAATTGGGTCAAAATATGGTTTTGGCAAAGCAACTGGTGCTTGTGTTGAAAGGTGGTGTTTGGAAAAGTAAAATGACGTGTGGGTCCAGAAAATTGTGTTTCGGTCGAACAATGTTGTTTCTGTCGGAAAAAAGTGTTTCGGCGGAAAAGAAATGTTATTTGGGTCGAAAACGGTATTCGGTTTGAAAAATAGTGTTTTCCGTATTTCGGTAAAAGAAAAACGGTGTCTACGTTGAAAACTGGCGTTCAGGATGAAAAACTGATGCTTTCAGAATGTGGGTCAAAAAATAGCGTTTGGGTGTAAAAGTGGGATTCGGATAAGAAAAAAAATACGGTGTTTCGTTTGAAAACGGGTGTTTGGGTCGAAAATGGTGTTTGGGTCGAAAATTGGTGTTTGGGTCGAAAAATGGTTCTTTCTGCCCTGTTCGGGTAAAAAAAATGGTGTTTGGGTCGAAAACTGTTGATTTGTGTTCCCAAAATGATGTTTGGGTCCAAATCTGGTGTATCTGCCGAAAGGGTTAAAAAAATGGTATTTATTTGGGTTAAAAAAATCAGTGTTTTCGATATTTCTGTAAAACAAAAATTGGGACTACGTCGGAAAATGTTGTTCCGGTCGAAAAAAAGGGTGCTTCTTTTTCTTTATTTTGGTAAAGAAAAAGAAAAATTGTGATGGGGCCGCCGTAAGCGGTTGTTTTCAGAAACAAGGTTATTTTTGGGTCAGAAAATAGGGTTTCTGCGTTGAAAATTAGTCTTTAGGTTGAAAAAATGATGTTTTCCGAATTTGGGTCAAAAGAATGGCTTTCCGACCCAAGCTGGCATTCCGGTCAAAAAGTCGGATTTGGATAAAGAAAAAGAAAGGGGTGTTTCGTTCGAAAAACGATGTTTGGGTCGTAAGCGGTAGTTGGGTAATAAAAAAAATGTGTTTTATTATTTCATAAAAAAAAAACAGGTGTTTGCGTCGAAAATTGGTGTCGGTGTTGAAAAAATGTGCCTTTTCTTTATCCGGGTCTAAGCAATGGTGTTATAGGTCAAAAACAGTTGTTTTGTCTCCCAAAAAACAGAGTTTCGGCCGAAAAGGTGATGTTTGGATCGAATAATGGTGTTTGGGTGGAAAAATGATGTTTGGCTGAAAAAATGATGTCTGCTTCGAAAGATGGTGCTTCGCTTGAAAATTGATGTTTGGTTAGAAAGATGGTGTTTCGGTTAAAAAGAAACCTGTTTCCATTTTTTGGGTTACACAATTGGGGTGTTTGGGTTGAGAAAATGGAGTTTTTGTTATTTGGGGTCAACATATGGCTTTCGGGCAGGAAATGTAGTTTCATTTGAAAATTGCTGGTTTGGGTCCCAAAATGCAGTTTGGGGGGGGGGGGGGTTAGAAAATGGCTTTTCGGGCAAAAACAATGCTGTTTGGGTCGAAAAGGTGTTTCGGTTGAAATACGATGCTTCGGTCCCAAAAATTGGGTTTTTGGCCAAGGGAACAGTGGTTGGGTCAGAATTTGTAGTTGGCGAAAAAAAACAGCGCGTTCATTATTTCGGTGTAGAAATTGTATTCGCTTTGAAAATTGGTGTTCGGGTCGGAAAAATGATGTTTTTTTTATTTGTTTATAAATTGGGTCAAAATATGGTTTTGGGAAAGCAACTGGTGCTTGTGTCGAAAGGTGGTGTTTGGAAAAGTAAAATGACGTTTGGGTCCAGAAAATAATGTTTCGGTCGAACAATGTTGTTTCTGTCGGAAAAGAAATGTTATTTGGGTCGAAAACGGTATTCGGTTTGAAAAATAGTGTTTTCCGTATTTTACGTTGAAAACTGGCGTTCAGGAAGAAAAACTGGTAAAAAAATGGTGTTTGCGTCGAAAATTGGTGTTTGGGTCGAAAAATGGTGTTTGGGTCGAAAAATGGTTCTTTTTGCCCTGTTCGGGTAAAAAAAATGGTGTTTGGGACGAAAACTGTTGATTTGTGTTCCCAAAATGATGTTTGGGTCCAAAAACTGGTGTATCTGCCGAAAGGGTGAAGCTTGGGTCGAAAAACGGTGTTTCGAACGAAAAATGCTTTCTGGGTCGAAAAACGGTGTTTCGGCCGGAAAATGTTGTTTGGGTGGAAAACATGGTGTTCGGGTCCAAAAAATGATGTCTGGATCAAAATTTGGTGCTTCTCAAGAAAAATGATGTTTGGTTCGAGAAAAGGAATTCCGGTTTTTAAAAAACCGTGTTTCCATTATTTGGGTATAAAAATTGGTGTTTGGGTCGAACAAATGGAGTTTACGTTACTTGGGGTCAAAAAATGGTTTTCGGATAAGTACTTCAAAAACTGCTGGTTTTGGGTCTCAAAATGCAGTTTCGGGTGAGAAAATGGTGTTTCGGCCTAAAATATTCTGTTTGGGTTTATCAAGGCTTTACGGTCGAAAAATGTTTTTCCGGTCCGAAAAAATGGGTTTTTCGTCGATAAAACGGTGTGTTGGGTGAAAATGATAATTGGGTGAAAACGACGGCGTGTTGATTGTTTCGGTGAAAAAATGTTATTTGGACTGAAAATTGGTGTTCGGTTCGGCAAATCAGTGTACGGACTGAAAATTGGTCTCACAATACGGTTTTGGGGGATAAAACCGGTGCTTGGGTCGGTGCTTGGAAATGTATAACGTTGTTTGGGTCATGAAAATGGTGTTCCGGTCGAAAAATAATGTTTATGTCGAAAGAGTGTTTCGGTGAAAAAAAACGTTTTCGGGTCGAAAATGGTATGTATTTGGGTTAACAAAATCAGTGTTTTCGATATTTCTGTAAAACAAAAATTGTGACTACGTCGGAAAATGTTGTTCCGATCGAAAAAAAGGGTGCTTCTTTTTCTTTATTTTGGTATAGAAAAAGAAAAATTGTGATGGGGCCGCTGTAAGCGGTTGTTTTCCAAAACAAGGTTATTTTTTGGTCAGAAAATAGGGTTTCTGCGTTGAAAATTAGTCTTTAGGTTGAAAAAATGATGTTTTCCGAATTTGGGTCAAAAGAATGGCTTTCCGACCCAAGCTGGCATTCCGGTCAAAAAGTCGGATTTGGATAAAGAAAAAAAAGGGGTGTTTCGTTCGAAAAACGATGTTTGGGTCGTAAGCGGTAGTTGGGTAATAAAAAAAATGTGTTTTATTATTTCATAAAAAAAAAACAGGTGTTTGCGTCGAAAATTGGTGTCGCTGTTGAAAAAATGTGCCTTTTCTTTATCCGGGTCTAAGCAATGGTGTTATAGGTCAAAAACAGTTGTTTTGTCTCCCAAAAATCAGAGTTTCGGCCGAAAAGGTGATGTTTGGATCGAATAATGGTGTTTGGGTGGAAAAATGATGTTTGGCTGAAAAAATGATGTCTGCTTCGAAAGATGGTGCTTCGCTTGAAAATTGATGTTTGGTTAGAAAGATGGTGTTTCGGTTAAAAAGAAACCTGTTTCCATTTTTTGGGTTACACAATTGGGGTGTTTGGGTTGAGAAAATGGAGTTTTTGTTATTTGGGGTCAACATATGGCTTTCGGGCAGGAAATGTAGTTTCATTTGAAAATTGCTGGTTTGGGTCCCAAAATGCAGTTTGGGGGGGGGGGGTTAGAAAATGGCTTTTCGGGCAAAAACAATGCTGTTTGGGTCGAAAAGGTGTTTCGGTCGAAATACGATGCTTCGGTCCCAAAAATTGGGTTTTTGGCCAAGGGAACAGTGGTTGGGTCAGAATTTGTAGTTGGCGAAAAAAAACAGCGCGTTCATTATTTCGGTGTAGAAATTGTATTCGCTTTGAAAATTGGTGTTCGGGTCGGAAAAATGATGTTTTTTTTATTTGTTTATAAATTGGGTCAAAATATGGTTTTGGGAAAGCAACTGGTGCTTGTGTCGAAAGGTGGTGTTTGGAAAAGTAAAATGACGTTTGGGTCCAGAAAATAGTGTTTCGGTCGAACAATGTTGTTTCTATCGGAAAAAAGTGTTTCGGCGGAAAAGAATTTGGGTCGAAAACGGTATTCGGTTTGAAAAATAGTGTTTTCCGTATTTTGGTAAAAGAAAAACGATGTCTACGTTGAAAACTGGCGTTCAGGATGAAAAACTGATGCTTTCAGAATGTGGGTCAAAAAATAGCGTTTGGGTGTAAAAGTGGGATTCGGATAACAAAAAAAATATGGTGTTTCTTTTGAAAACGGGTGTTTGGGTCGAAAATGGTAGTTCCGTCAAAAAATAGTGTTTTTGTTATTTCATTTTAGAAAACGGTGTTTGCGTCGAAAATTGGTGTTTGGGTCGAAAAATGGTTCTTTTTGCCCTGTTCGGGTAAAAAAAATGGTGTTTGGGTCAAAAACTGTTGATTTGTGTTCCCAAAATGATGTTTGGGTCCAAAAACTGGTGTATCTGCCGAAAGGGTGAAGTTTGGGTCGAAAAACGGTGTTTCGAACGAAAAATGCTTTCTGGGTCGAAAAACGGTGTTTCGACCGGAAAATGTTGTTTGGGTGGAAAACATGGTGTTCGGGTCCAAAAAATGATGTCTGGTTCGAGAAATGGAGTTCCGGTTTTTAAAAAACGGTGTTTCCATTATTTGGGTATAAAAATTGGTGTTTGGGTCGAAAAAATGGAGTTTACGTTACTTGGGGTCAAAAAATGGTTTTCGGATAAGTACTTCAAAAACTGCTGGTTTTGGGTCTCAAAATGCAGTTTCGGGTGAGAAAATGGTGTTTCGGCCTAAAATATGCTGTCTGGGTTTATCAAGGCGTTACGGTCGAAAAATGTTTTTTCGTTCTGAAAAAATGGTTTTTCATCGATAAAACGGTGTGTTGGGTCGAAAATGATAGTTGGGTGAAAACGACGGCATGTTGATTGTTTCGGTGAAAAAATGTTATTTGGACTGAAAATTGGTGTTCGGTTCGGCAAATCGGTGTACGGACTGAAAATTGGTCTCACAATACGGTTTTGGGGGATAAAACGGTGCTTGGGTCAGAGTTTGGAAATGTATAACGTTGTTTGGGTCATGAAAATGGTGCTCCGGTCGAAAAATAATGTTTATGTCGAAAGATTGTTTCGGTGAAAAAAACGTTTTTGGTTCGAAAATGGTATTTGGGTTAAAAAAATCAGTATTTTCGATATTTCTGTAAAACAAAAATTGTGACTACGTCGAAAAATGTTGTTCCGATCGAAAAAAAGGGTGCTTCTTTTTCTTTATTTTGGTAAAGAAAAAGAAAAATTGTGATGGGGCCGCCGTAAGCGGTTGTTTTCCAAAACAAGGTTATTTTTGGGTCAGAAAATAGCGTTTCTGCGTTGAAAATTAGTGTTTAGGTTGAAAAAATGATGTTTTCCGAATTTGGGTCAAAAGAATGGCTTTCCGACCCAAGCTGGCATTCCGGTCAAAAAGTCGTATTTGGATAAACAAAAAAAAGGGGTGTTTCGTTCGAAAAACGATGTTTGGGTCGTAAGCGGTAGTTGGGTAATAAAAAAAATGTGTTTTATTATTTCATAAAAAAAAAACAGGTGTTTGCGTCGAAAATTGGTGTCGGTGTTGAAAAAATGTGCCTTTTCTTTATCCGGGTCTAAGCAATGGTGTTATGGGTCAAAAACAGTTGTTTTGTCTCCCAAAATGCTGTTTGGGTCCAAAAAACAGAGTTTCGGCCGAAAAGGTGATGTTTGGATCGAATAATGGTGTTTGGGTGGAAAAATGATGTTTGGCTGAAAAAATGATGTCTGCTTCGAAAGATGGTGCTTCGCTTGAAAATTGATGTTTGGTTAGAAAGATGGTGTTTCGGTTAAAAAGAAACCTGTTTCCATTTTTCGGGGTACACAATTGGGCTGTTTGGGTTGAGAAAATGGAGTTTTCGTTATTTGGGGTCAACATATGGCTTTCGGGCAGGAAATGTAGTTTCAGTTGAAAATTGCTGGTTTGGGTCCCAAAATGCAGTTTGGGGGGGGGGGGTTAGAAAATGGCTTTTCGGGCAAAAACAATGCTGTTTGGGTCGATAAGGTGTTTCGGTCGAAATACGATGCTTCGGTCCCAAAAATTGGGTTTTTGGCCAAGGGAACAGTGGTTGGGTCAAAATTGGTAGTTGGGGAAAAAAAACAGCGCGTTCATTATTTCGGTGTAGAAATTGTATTCGCTTTGAAAATTGGTGTTCGGGTCGGAAAAATGATGTTTTTTTTTATTTGTTTATAAATTGGGTCAAAATATGGTTTTGGGAAAGCAACTGGTGCTTGTGTCGAAAGGTGGTGTTTGGAAAAGTAAAATGACGTTTGGGTCCAGAAAATAGTGTTTCGGTCGAACAATGTTGTTTCTGTCGGAAAAAAGTGTTTCGTAGGAGAAGAAATGTTATTTGGGTCGAAAACGGTATTCGGTTTGAAAAATAGTGTTTTCCGTATTTTGGTTAAAGAAAAACGATGTCTACGTTGAAAACTGGCGTTCAGGATGAAAAACTGATGCTTTCAGAATGTGGGTCAAAAAATAGCGTTTGGGTGTAAAAGTGGGATTCGGATAACAAAAAAAATATGGTGTTTCTTTTGAAAACGGGTGTTTGGGTCGAAAATGGTAGTTGCGTCAAAAAATAGTGTTTTTGTTATTTCATTTTAAAAGACGGTGTTTGCGTCGAAAATTGGTGTTTGGGTCGAAAAATGGTTCTTTTTGCCCTGTTCGGGTAAAAAAAATGGTGTTTGGGTCGAAAACTGTTGATTTGTGTTCCCAAAATGATGTTTGGGTCCAAAAGCTGGTGTATCTGCCGAAAGGGTGAAGTTTGGGTCGAAAAACGGTGTTTCGAACGAAAAATGCTTTCTGGGTCGAAAAACGGTGTTTCGACCGGAAAATGTTGTTTGGGTGGAAAACATGGCGTTCAGGTACAAAAAATGATGTCTGGTTCGAAATTTGGTGCTTCTCAAGAAAAATGATGTTTGGTTCGAGAAATGGAGTTCCAGTTTTTAAAAAACGGTGTTTCGATTATTTGCGGGCGGCCCGCGTGGCGATCCCGTAGATACCCTTAGCGGTAGGTCCACTAGTGGTGCCAGAGATACCCCATGTACCGGTTGGAGACCGCATTCTCCTCCGTTCTGTTTATCGGGGGTATACCATAGAGTTGCGTGCGGCACCAGTTTCAAGCGTTGAGGATGTGGTGTAGTATTCATTAAGGGGTGATGTCTTCTTCTAGCCTTCCTACTCAGGATAAGGGGCTGGGCCTTGCAGGGTCAGCGTTGAGACCCGGGTTAGGGTACTCCGTGTTCCTTGTTTGGTTGTCGGGATATCCTATATCGGGACCTCATGAGGCCCTCCCGAGGTTCTTTTCCCAGTCAAGGAATACCTTTGAAGCATCAATTGACGATTGATTTTTTCCTCACTTGGGAGGTGCGATAGCGGGTGGTGATTCATATGATCGGGATTTGGTGCATCCTATTGCAGCTTGGTGGGCGATCGCTTATGGACTAGGGTTCCATAGCCATATTTGGAGTCGCTTCGATATATCATCGTGCATAGTAGCTACCCGGTAGAGGCAAGAGTCCTGTGAGGTGCTCCCTGGGACTATCCACGACACTTGTTGGTGTGCCCATATAGCAGAGATAGTGGACATGGGAGGCTATCGGGTAGTGGCCACACCGGGAGAGTGTTACTTGATGATGTCGAGAGCTTGGACTCCCCATGATGAATCTGCCCATTGAGTGCATGATGCTGGAGTTCCAACGGTTATAGTTGGGCGACCTGTAGGTGGCGGCATGTGAGGCACAGTTTGAAGTACTGTCGCGTTTTGCCCCACATGGGTCATAAATGAGGAGACGCGACGCTAAGCGTTCGTGATGGGACGACCGCCATATCAGGCAGATGACGTCGCTTAGGCGTTGTCAGGAATCGACGACCTCCTATTGCGTGTCTTGCGGATTAAGTGCAGTCGAGCGGCTTACCGAGCGTGTAAGAGTCATCATGAGCGTCAGCCATGCTCGAGGAGCAGATTTGGACTTAATCGTCTCAGGAATTATTTTGATCTCCCCATAGGGGTTGAAGATCCGGTACCCCTTGTCGCGAATTGATGATCTGTTTTGACCAGCTCTGGGAGCCAGTGTCTTTCTGTTGATCGATCTTCGCGCATGGTACCATAATTGGAGATCCGGGAGTTGGGCATTCTTTAGTTGGCCTTTCGTGACCGTTTCGGGCACTACGAATTTTAAGTACTGCCGTCGGGGTAGACGAATGCGCCAGATGCCTACAATGATCTCAAATGTGTTATTGAGCCTCCGTGGGCTGTTCTGTGGTAGCCATCGTTGAGAATGTTGGTTGGCATGCCCTCAGGCGAAGTTGTTGATCGTCGCGTTGGAATGCGTTTGTCCGTCGAGAATCCTCAGTGGATGTGGGAGTGAGTTGTCTTGGATTTCGTTGTGGGCTCGCTAAAGTCACGTTCGGGTCACGATGCCGTCTGGGTGATCATTGACCGATTGACTAGGTCCGCACTTTCCTCCCTATCCAACTGACTGAGTCTCTGGACCCTTTGGCGCGGGTTTGAGCCTTCGCGATCGTTCGTCTTCATGGCACTTCGGTCGGTGCTATTTCGGGCTGAGACGCGTGGGTTACTTCGAGGTTCTGGCGCAGCCTTTGGCAGGCTTTTCGCGTGAGCCTCCCTTTTAAGTACAGCGTTTCGATACCGACGGACAGCCAGGCAAGAGGACGATTTAGGCCTTAGAGGACATGCTAATTGCCTGCGTGCTCGACTTGGGGCAGTTGAATGAGGCACCACCCTTTGGGTAGGGGTCTGCCTGTGAGACGACTGCCATTCGAGCATCCAGATGAATTGAAAAAGGGACACTCTACGGGCGCAGTTTTATGCCTCCCTTATGTTGGGACGATTGTGGAGCGTCAGTTAGAAGGGCTATGGTTATTTAATTGACCTCGCGGTGGCCGAGATCGTTCGTGCGTGCTTCTGCATCGCCTAGAACCGTCGGAAGGGCTACGCAGGTCATTGTCGCCAGGAGCCTACCTTCGGGGTTCGGCGATCATGCTGGCATAAGGTGTCCCGGTTTAAGGGCATCCTCTGTTTCGACGTTCGGGGCGTGTTGAGTCGGCCTTCCATCGGACCGGTTTTCGTCCTTGAGTGGATTAGGGGCGGTGGCTGTCATGAAGCCTTGCCCCCATGGTCGACTCGTGCCTGTGACGTCATCCGATGTCTCAGCTGAGACATTATGTCCACGATCCTGCTCATGTCATTCCGTTCGAGCCGCTCATTTTCGAGCAGGATTTGTCGTTCGGGGAGCGGTTGATCGAGACCATGGACCGAGGTGAGAAGAGGCTCCGCATCAAGACCGTTCCTTCGGTTAAAGTGCGTGGTAGCACCAGTTTGGTGTCCGGACCACTTGGGAGCCAAGGGACTCTATGGGCGACACTTCTATGTTCGGTCTTCCCTTTGGGTTTCCTTAAATTTCGAGGACTAAATTTCCTAAGGGGGGGGGGGAGAATGTTAGACCTGTGTCATTTAGAGTCCTAATTTCGATCGGAGTCGCTAAAATTTTGATTTTTAGCTACCTTCTGGGGTTAAAGACTCTGATTGAAGATATAACTGCATATTATGGGTCCTGGTATTGTTTAGTACTGCCCATAAAAATTTTCGTTTAATTCCGTTAACGTTTTTGGAATTATGCAGTTTTGGATTGGACATTCGGATTTGATTTTGTAAAAATCCAAGATGATGAGGTAAAAATCTGATATTATTTCGAAATGTTCAGTTTTGAGATAGCTTCCATATAGAAGTGGAATTGGATCAACTGGATTAGTATATCAAAAGATATGGGTATTTTTCCATGTATACCCCGAAGTTGAGAAATCCAGACAGCAGCCCTGTAAGATGTTTAACCTAGATTTCGAAATATCTGGAGGGCTTATTTGATCTAGGTGTAAACATGAAAGTTGTAGATAATCGTCTTATCTTTCCAATGCCACTGGAATCATGCAATTCCGAGCTGTATTGAGGAAGTTATGGCTGTTTAAGTGAAGGTTGCGCAGGGATTTTAAGTCCGAAGATGACTTGGTCATTTACTCGACCTTTGCTTATTTAACCCCAAATGTGCACGACCTTGGGCATATTTTCTTCCCTCTTTTGCTCTGGTCCAGCCCTTGTGTGTGTGTTTGAGAGGAGGAAGTGATGGTGGTGGAGAAGAAGAGCTCCATTGGAGGAGAGCAAGGTGTAGAAATTGTATTCGCTTTGAAAATTGGTGTTCGGGTCGGAAAAATGATGTTTTTTTTTATTTGTTTATAAATTGGGTCAAAATATGGTTTTGGGAAAGCAACTGGTGCTTGTGTCGAAAGGTGGTGTTTGGAAAAGTAAAATGACGTTTGGGTCCAGAAAATAGTGTTTCGGTCGAACAATTTTGTTTCTGTTGGAAAAAAGTGTTTCGGAGGAGAAGAAATGTTATTTGGGTCGAAAACGGTATTCGGTTTGAAAAATAGTGTTTTCCGTATTTTGGTTAAAGAAAAACGATGTCTACGTTGAAAACTGGCGTTCAGGATGAAAAACTGATGTTTTCATAATGTGGGTCAAAAAATAGCGTTTGGGTGTAAAAGTGGGATTCGGATAACAAAAAAAATATGGTGTTTCTTTTGAAAATGGGTGTTTGGGTCGAAAATGGTAGTTGCATCAAAAAATAGTGTTTTTGTTATTTCATTTTAAAAAACGGTGTTTGCGTCGAAAATTGGTGTTTGGGTCGAAAAATGGTTCTTTTTGCCCTGTTCGGGTAAAAAAAATGGTGTTTGGGTCGAAAACTGTTGATTTGTGTTCCCAAAATGATGTTTGGGTCCAAAAGCTGGTGTATCTGCCGAAAGGGTGAAGTTTGGGTCGAAAAACGGTGTTTCGAACGAAAAATGCTTTCTGGGTCGAAAAACGGTGTTTCGACCGGAAAATGTTGTTTGGGTGGAAAACATGGTGTTCGGGTCCAAAAAATGATGTCTGGTTCGAAATTTGGTGCTTCTCAAGAAAAATGATGTTTGGTTCGAGAAATGGAGTTCCGGTTTTTAAAAAACGGTGTTTCCATTATTTGGGTATAAAAATTGGTGTTTGGGTCGAAAAAATGGAGTTTACGTTACTTGGGGTCAAAAAATGGTTATCGGATAAGTACTTCAAAAACTGCTGGTTTTGGGTCTCAAAATGCAGTTTCGGGTGAGAAAATGGTGTTTCGCCCTAAAATATGCTGTCTGGGTTTATCAAGGCGTTACTGTCGAAAAAAGTTTTTTCGTTCTGAAAAAATGGTTTTTCGTCGATAAAACGGTGTGTTGGGTCGAAAATGATAGTTGGGTGAAAACGACGGCGTGTTGATTGTTTCGGTGAAAAAATGTTATTTGGACTGAAAATTGGTGTTCGGTTCGGCAAATCGGTGTACGGACTGAAAATTGGTCTCACAATACGGTTTTGGGGGATAAAACCGGTGCTTGGGTCGGAGTTTGGAAATGTATAACGTTGTTTGGGTCATGAAAATGGTGCTCCGGTCGAAAAATAATGTTTATGTCGAAAGAGTGTTTCGGTGAAAAAAACGTTTTTGGTTCGAAAATGGTATTTGGGTTAAAAAAATCAGTATTTTCGATATTTCTGTAAAACAAAAATTGTGACTACGTCGGAAAATGTTGTTCCGATCGAAAAAAAGGGTGCTTCTTTTTCTTTATTTTGGTAAAGAAAAAGAAAAATTGTGATGGGGCCGCCGTAAGCGGTTGTTTTCCAAAACAAGGTTATTTTTGGGTCAGAAAATAGCGTTTCTGCGTTGAAAATTAGTGTTTAGGTTGAAAAAATGATGTTTTCCGAATTTGGGTCAAAAGAATGGCTTTCCGACCCAAGCTGGCATTCCGGTCAAAAAGTCGTATTTGGATAAACAAAAAAAAGGGGTGTTTCGTTCGAAAAACGATGTTTGGGTCGTAAGCGGTAGTTGGGTAATAAAAAAAATGTGTTTTATTATTTCATAAAAAAAAAACAGGTGTTTGCGTCGAAAATTGGTGACGGTGTTGAAAAAATGTGCCTTTTCTTTATCCGGGTCTAAGCAATGGTGTTATGGGTCAAAAACAGTTGTTTTGTCTCCCAAAATGCTGTTTGGGTCCAAAAAACAGAGTTTCGGCCGAAAAGGTGATGTTTGGATCGAATAATGGTGTTTGGGTGGAAAAATGATGTTTGGCTGAAAAAATGATTTCTGCTTCGAAAGATGGTGCTTCGCTTGAAAATTGATGTTTGGTTAGAAAGATGGTGTTTCGGTTAAAAAGAAACCTGTTTCCATTTTTCGGGGTACACAATTGGGCTGTTTGGGTTGAGAAAATGGAGTTTTCGTTATTTGGGGTCAACATATGGCTTTCGGGCAGGAAATGTAGTTTCAGTTGAAAATTGCTGGTTTGGGTCCCAAAATGCAGTTTGGGGGGGGGGGTTAGAAAATGGCTTTTCGGGCAAAAACAATGCTGTTTGGGTCGATAAGGTGTTTCGGTCGAAATACGATGCTTCGGTCCCAAAAATTGGGTTTTTGGCCAAGGGAACAGTGGTTGGGTCAAAATTGGTAGTTGGGGAAAAAAAACAGCGCGTTCATTATTTCGGTGTAGAAATTGTATTCGCTTTGAAAATTGGTGTTCGGGTCGGAAAAATGATGTTTTTTTTTATTTGTTTATAAATTGGGTCAAAATATGGTTTTGGGAAAGCAACTGGTGCTTGTGTCGAAAGGTGGTGTTTGGAAAAGTAAAATGACGTTTGGGTCCAGAAAATAGTGTTTCGGTCGAACAATGTTGTTTCTATCGGAAAAAAGTGTTTCGGAGGAAAAGAAAGGTTATTTGGGTCGAAAACGGTTTTCGGTTTGAAAAATAGTGTTTTCCGTATTTTGGTAAAAGAAAAACGATGTCTACGTTGAAAACTGGCGTTCAGGATGAAAAACTGATGCTTTCAGAATGTGGGTCAAAAAATAGCGTTTGGGTATAAAAGTGGGATTCGGATAACAAAAAAAATATGGTGTTTCTTTTGAAAACGGGTGTTTGGGTCGAAAATGGTAGTTGCGTCAAAAAATAGTGTTTTTGTTATTTCATTTTAAAAAACGGTGTTTGCGTCGAAAATTGGTGTTTGGGTCGAAAAATGGTTCTTTTTGCCCTGTTCGGGTAAAAAAATGGTATTTGGGTCGAAAACTGTTGATTTGTGTTCCCAAAATGATGTTTGTCACGCCCCAGGGCGGCCGTCCCCGAGACGTGGCAAATATATAAATGATATCAGTAATTCATACACGAGGTCAAATAAATACTCCACAATAGAAATGGCAATACACTAGTAACTGACATCAAATATATACAAAAAGCGGAAGCTCAAATGACTAAGTCTGTAATTCAAAGACATATTACAGACTAGAGTACACAATCAACTGTCCTGTGAGAGCCAATATATAAAATAACTGACATCAACAGTCTACATACCGTGCACAAGCACAAGTATAATACATACAATGAAAAGGGAATGCTGATAGCCTCCGACTCGCAAGACATCCAACGCGAACGCGGGTCTTCTACTCGGATGGCGCCAGGGGAGCTCTTCTCTTGGATCCGACTCAGCGTCAACTGGGGAAAAACATAAGCGAGGGGTGAGCTACAAGCTCAGTGAGTGGTCAGAAACCAAACACCAACACAACATTCGATCCTAAGGCAATCACCTATCAAGGAAACCATGGGTAGAACCCAACGGTTAACAAGGTCACACGGCGGTGTAACCATACCTCGTCCTTGCCCTAGCCCCCACAGGGGTGAGCCTAGGGACTTGAAGGACAAAACTTGCAGTTCTACACCGTTCGTCATTCGGTAGCGCTCTCCCGGCAGCCTCTACCTGGAGCCGGCCACGGTCAGTACACTGTCGAGCGCATCGATGGTACCTACAGGTGGGGGTCCACCCAGGGCGGCTCGTACCTAGGAAGCATCCACACGGATCCGGCGAAGGGGAGAACGATAATTCATGCCCGCAATATCGTCCGTTGGTCCACCCTCGTGTAGCCTCACCTGGTACACTCCCCTGATCAGTACATCTGCCGAATGCATCGGGAGTACCTACAAGTGGGAGTCCTCTGTCAGGGCAGCTTCCACGTCGGGACCCCGTTATACGACGATATTGGGAGGAACCACTACTTGTTCGCAGCGCGAACCCTATGGAAAGCCAATCTCTCAAGCTGGTGGGTCAAGTATCAACTCGAGCCCACAACACTCACACCAACACCCTCACCTCCGAAGGGTGACCTAGGTTGTCGGGAGTAACTGTACTAATCCCTCACCTTCACCCCAAAAGGGGTGACCCAGTCTCTTGGGAAGAGACTAGATCGTTCTAAGCCCTTGGTCCACCGGTAGCCCTTTCCCCGGGTAGCCTCTGCCTGACATACTCCCACGATCAGTACACTGTCGACCACAGTGATGGTACCTACAGATGGGAGCCCGGTGCCAGGACAGCGATGGTACGCCGAGGAGTTCCTACACGGATCCAACGAAGGAAAGAAACCAAACTACACTCATGAAAATGATCCCCCTTGGATCCGCCATCATCGGTCATCAGATGCCGATCCACTACACCCTCACCCTCACCCCCTCCTCGGGGTGACATAGGCTCTTGGGAAGAGATTAGATTGTTCTAAGCCCTTGGTCCACCGGTAGCCCTTTCCCCGGGTAGCCTCTACCTGACATACTCCCACGATCAGTACACTCTCGACCGAAGCGATGGTACCTACAAATGGGATCCCGGTGCCAGGACAGCGTTTCCAACGCCGGGAAGTTCCTACACGGATCCAAAGAAGGGGAAAAACAATCTACGCTCGCGGATATGATCCTTTTGGATCCGTCGTCACCGGTTATCAAAACCGATAAGCGCAACGAATTCTCATGAATTCCCTCCAGGGCGCATAACTCAGATGCGGGGAAGACGTTTATTCTAAGTGTCAAAACCATGGTATGACCCCACAAGAGGTCATACACTTGTCTATCACATTAGACAAGAATCATGGCCATATCGGCATATATATATATGCAATTAACTACCCAATGATGGCCTACTTAACATGCATACATGGCATCAAACAGATAAACACACACAAATTACAACCTATTATACGTTGGATAACACCAACCTAGAAGGGAAGGGTTAAGCGCGATCTGCGCAACAACAGGTGCATGCCAATAATTCCAAGCAAACCCGAGTCAAGTAGGAACTACATCTACTCACTCGGTTCGCGAAGAGAAGGAGGGCGAGGGAGAGGGAATGCCTCATCCTCTCTCGAGCTGGTCATAGTTTTGCCCCCAACAGATGGGTGCAACAACTATACCACACCCTCGAGTCCTAAATCAGAGGAATATTACGCATACACCCGTTATTAACCCAAGTTTAGACATGCCTGATATGTTCAAATGATAATAAGGTAGTAATTCAAACAAAATAACCTAAGTCATGCCATATTCTATACAATACATAGGCAAGTATAAGGTAGAATAGGGGTTCTACACAATATACGAGCTATACAACCTAGCATGCATGATATCTAACATATTTAGCGTGCAATTAAAGCCCCATGGAAGCGCGAAACACGTCTACGTGCCTCGAGCGCTCCCGGAAAGGGTTGGAATCAAACCACTCACCTAACGAGCGTACGGCTCGCGAAGCGCAAGAGAGCGACGAGTTGAATCCGAAGCCTGAAATCAATCCGCCAAGGATCATCCCATGGTTGCATTTGGCTATAACAAGCTGTTGGACACCACGAAGCACTCCGATCGCGTCTGAGCACCGCAAGCACGCCCTCGAGTACCCCGTGCATGCTGCCCATGCACCCCGCACGCATCAAACAACGTCAAGCACGTCCTCGAGCACCTCGTGCATGCTTCCCACGCACTCCGCACGCATCAGGCAAGGCCAAGCACGCCCTTAAGCACCTCGTGCACGCTGCCCGCATACTCCGCATGCATCGAACAACATCAAGCACACCCTCGAGCACCTCGTGCACGCTGCCCACGCACTCCGCACGCATCGAAGAACGTCAAGCACGATCTCGAGCACCTCGTGCATGCTACCCACGCACTCCGCACGCATACGAGCACCTCATGCACGCTTCCCGCGCACTCCGCACGCATGCAAGCACGCCGAGCGCGCACCCGCAGCCCCCGCATACCTCTTATGTGATCTCGAGTGTACCAATGCGTCAATCCCACGCCCCTTTAGTACACAAACACAAGTTTAGGTGATGCATGAGGACTCCCATTGGTAAGAGGAGAAGAATATGTATATATGGTTCACTCACACATACTCACAAACAAGTGGTGTGCACACATACACAACACATAACACCCATGCAAGCCCTCCCCAAGCACCCCCACATGCATTTAAAACCAACTTTAGGGGGAGAGAAAACTCACCAAAAGAGGGGAAAGGAAGGGGGAGGTGTGGGGGCTCACAAGCACGCCCGCAACCACCTCGACCGCCACCACCGCCTCAACGTGGGAGCTCTTCCACATGCTGAAAACAGGGGGGAAAATGGGAGATCATGAGAGGGTAGGGGATGGAGAAGGGAAGGAACAACAACTCCTCTCACTTGCACACATACTAACCTTGATTACTTCTACTTCTTGCTCCACCAACAACCAAGCACTCCTTCTTCTTCTCCCTCACTTAGACATAAACACAAACACTTGGTGGGCGGGGTGAAAAAGAGAGGGGAACCCATTAGGGAGGCTGAAAGAGAGGAGATGGGGAGGAGAGAAAGAATTAACAACAACAACTCACCTTTCACATCCACTCCTTTAAGTGGTCCATCTTGATCTTCTTCTCCACCACCATCACCTCCTCCACTCACACACACAAGGGCTGGACCAAATCTAAAAGAGGGGAAAAATTCATGTCCAGGTCGTGACATTTGGTGCCTTAAATAGGCAAGGGCGGAGTGAAAGACCAAGTCGTCCTCGGACTTAAAACTCTGCGCAGCCTTCACTGAAACGGCCATAACTTCCTCACTACAGCTCCAAATTGTACGATTCCAGTGGCATTGGAAAGATAAGACGATTATCTACAACTTTCATGTTTACACCCAGATCAAATAACCTCTCCAGCTATTTCAAAATCTAGGCTAAACATCTTACATGGCTGCAGCCTGGATTTCTCAACTTCGGGGTATACATGGAAAAATACCCATAACTTTTAATATACGAATCCAGTTGATCAAATTCCACTTCTATATGGAAGCTATCTCCAAACTTAACATCTCATAATAATATCGGATTTTATTATTTCATAAAAAAAAAACAGGTGTTTGCGTCGAAAATTGGTGTCGGTGTTGAAAAAATGTGCCTTTTCTTTATCCGGGTCTAAGCAATGGTGTTATGGGTAAAAAACAGTTGTTTTGTCTCCCAAAATGCTGTTTGTGTTAGACCTGTGTCATTTAGAGTCCTAATTTCGATCGGAGTCGCTAAAATTTTTGGTTTTTAGCTACCTAGTGGGGTTGAGGACTCTGATTGAAGATATAACTGCATATTATGGGTCCTGGTACTGTTTAGTACTGCCCATAAAATTTTCGTTTAATTCTGATAACGTTTTTGGAATTATGCAGTTTTGAATTGGTATTGGGATTTGATTTTGTTAAAATCCAAGATGATGAGGTAAAAATCCGATATTATTACGAGATGTCCAGTTTTGATATAGCTTCCATATGGAAGTGGAATTGGATCAACTGGATTCGTATATTAAAAGTTATGGGTATTTTTCCATGTATACCCCGAAGTTGAGAATCCAGGCAGCAGCCCTGTAAGATGTTTAGCCTTGATTTCGGAATATCTGGAGAGGTTATTTGATCTAAGTGTAAACATGAAAGTTGTAGATAATCGTCTTATCTTTCAAATGCCACTGGAATCACGCAATTCGGAGCTGTATTGAGGAAGTTATGGCCGTTTAAGTGAAGGCTGCGCAGAATTTTAAGTCCGAGGACGACTTGGTCTTTCACTCCGCCCTTGCCTATTTAAGGCCCCAAATGTTACGACCTTGGGCACTTTTTTTCTCTCTTTTTTTCTTCTGGTCAAGCCTTGGTGTTGTGTGTGTTGGGTGGAAGTGGTGAAGGTGATGGAGATGTAGGAGCACACAAAGGAGTCCAAGAAGGTAGGTTTGGATGGTGGTTGTTGTGTTGATTGTTTCTCATCTTCTCCTCCCCTAGCTGATCCATTATTTTCCTTTCCCCTTTGAATACCAGCCCACCAAGTGTTTGTGGTTATGCATCAATGAGAAGAAGAAGTAAAGGAAGGAAGTGCAAGTCAAGGTTTGTGTTGTGGCTTGTTGTTGTTGTTGTTGATTCTCTTCTTTCACTCCCTTTCATGACTTCCCCCCCCCCTGTTTTACAGCCAAGGGAGGGCTGAGGAGAGGCTGAGGAGGTGGTGGTAATGGTGGTGGTGGTTGAGGCGGTCGCGGGTGCATCGAGGGCCCCGAGTCTCCCCCTTTCATTCCCCCTCCAGAAGGTGAGCTCTTCCCCTTCTTTTCTTGGTTTTTCATGGCTTGGGGGCTGTTGGGGTGTACATGCATGCTATGCATATGGGTTAGAGTGTGTGTGAGGGTTAAAAAGGGGGTTGGAGAGAGCTGGGCGCGCGCACGAGTCGGGGGCGCAGCGGTGTGCCGGGGGTGCGGCGGGTGCGCGTGCGCGCGCGAGTGGCCACACGTGTGGCTGCCCGGGGCCCGATTTGGGCGTGCTGAGGGTCGGCACCCTCGGGTGGGTGTCCGGGGGGCTCGGGCACGCATGCGTGCGTGCATGCATGCGTGCGTTCGAGCCCGTATGCGTGGATGTCTATGTCCTAGGCATCCCTAATTGGTTTTATATGTTTGTATATGATTTTACTCACCCTTTTGGTACCCTTGGCTTGCAGACCTCGTCGGTTGGGATGCGCGACGACTCGGGTATTGGTGAGTGGTTTGATTCCAACCCTTCCGGGAGCGTTCGATGCACGTAGTCGTGCTTCGCGCTTCCATGGGGCTTTATTTGCACCCTAAATATGCTAGATATTATGCATGCTAGGTTGTATAGCTCGTATATTGTGTAGAACCCCTATTCTACCTTATACTTGCCTATGTATTGTATAGAATATGGCATGACTTAGGTAATTTTGATTGAATGACTACCCCTATTTTTCAAGCATATTTAACTTGGGTTAATAACGGGTGTATGCGTAATATTCCTCCGATTTGGGACTCGAGGGTGTGGTATAGTTGTTGCACCCATCTGTTGGGGCAAAACTATGACCAGCTCGAGAGAGGATGAGGCATTCCCTCTCCCTCGCCCTCCTTCTCTTCGCGAACCGAGTGAGTAGACGTAGTTCCTACTTGACTCGGGTTTGCTTGGAATTATTGGCATGCACCTGTTGTTGCGCAGATCGCGCTTAACCCTTCCCTTCTAGGTTGGTTTTATCCAACGTATATTAGGTTGTAATTTGTGTGTGTTTATCTGTTTGATGCCATGTATGCATGTTTAAGTAGGTCATCGTTGGGTAGTTAATTGCATATATATATATATATGCCGATATGGCCATGATTCTTGTCTAATGTGTTAGACAAGTGTATGACCTCTTGTGGGGTCATACCGTGGTTTTGACACTTATAATTAAATGTCTTCCCCGCATCTGAGTTATGCGCCCTGGAGGGAATTCATGAGAATTCGTTGCGCTTAATCGGTGTTGATGACCGATGATGACGGATCCAAGAGGATCGTATTCGCGAGCGTAGATTGTTTTTCCCCTTCGTTGGATCCGTGTAGGAACTTCCCGGCGTTGGAAACGCTGTCCTGGCACCGGGCTCCCATTTGTAGGTACATCGCTTCGGTCGAGAGTGTACTGATCGTGGGAGTATGTCAGGTAGAGGCTACCCGGGGAAAGGGCTACCGGTGGACCAAGGGCTTAGAACAATCGACCTCTTCCCCAAGATCCTATGTCACCCGTCGGGGTGAGGGTGAGGGTGTTGGCGTGAGTAGGGTGGGGTCGCGTTGATACTCGACCCGTCAGTTTGTATAGATGGTTTTCCCGTGGGGTTTGCGCTGTGAGCATGAGTTATCGTTTTTCCCCTTCGTTGGATCCGTGTAGGAACTTCTCGGCGTACCATTGCTGTCTTGGCACCGGGCTCCCATCTGTAGGTACCATCGCTGTGGTCGACAGTGTACTGATCGTGGGAGTATGTCAGGCAGAGGCTACCCGGGGAAAGGGCTACCGGTGGACATAGGGCTTAGTAACGATCTAGTCTCTTCCCAAGAGACTGGGTCACCCCTTTTGGGGTGAAGGTGAGGGATTGGTACAGTTACTTCCGACAACCTAGGTCACCCTTCGGAGGTGAGGGTGTTGGTGTGAGTGTTGTGGGCTCGAGTTGATACTTGACCCACCAGCTTGAGTGATTGGCTTTCCATAGGGTTCGCGCTGCGAACAAGTAGTGTTTCCTCCCAATATCGTCGTATACCGGGGTCCCGACGTAGAAGCTGCCCTGACAGAGGACTCCCACTTGTAGGTACTCCCGATGCATTCGGCAGATGTACTGATCAGGGGAGTGTACCAGGTGAGGCTACACGAGGGTGGACCACCGGACGATGTTGCAAGCCTGAATTATCGTTCTCCCCTTCGCCGGATCCGTGTGGATGCTTCCTAGGTACGAGCCGCCCTGGGTGGACCCCCACCTGTAGGTACCATCGATGCGCTCGACAGTGTACTGACCGTGGCCGGCTCCAGGTAGAGGCTGCCTGGGAGAGCGCTACCGGATGACGAACGGTGTAGAACAGCAAGTTGTCCTTCGAGTCCCTAGACTCACCCCTGTGGGGGCTAGGGCGAGGGCAGGGTATGGTTGCACCGCCGTGTGACCTTGTTAACCGTTGGGTTTCTACCCATGGTTTCCTTGATAGGTGATTGCCTTAGGATCGAATGTTGTGTTGGTGTTTGGTTTCTGACCACTCACTGAGCTTGTAGCTCACCCCTCGCTTATGTTTTTCCCCAGTTGACGCTGAGTCGGATCCAAGAGAAGAGCTCCCCTGGCGCCATCCGAGTAGGAGACCTGCGTTCGCGTTGGATGTCTTGCGAGTCGGAGGCTATCAGCATTCCCTTTTCATTGTATGTATTATACTTGTGCTTGTGCACGGTATGTAGACTGTTGATGTCAGTTATTGTATATATTGGCTCTCACAGGACAGTTGATTGTGTACTCTAGTCTGTAATATGTCTTTGAATTACAGACTTAGTCATTTGAGCTTCCGCTTTTTGTATATATTTGATGTCAGTTACTTGTGTATTGCCTTTTCTATTGTGGAGTATTTATTTGACCTCGTGTATGGATTACTGATATCATTTATATATTTGCCACGTCTCGGGGACGGCCGCCCTGGGGCGTGACAAAAGTTGGTATCAGAGCCATGTCCTGTCAGAGCCAATTGTTTTCTTTGAGATGAGTCCTAGGATTTCGAGACGAGTATTCTGATCCTAGTGCTGGTTCCTTAGTTGCTGATATGCCTCCTCGGAGACGGGCGCGTGGACGTGGTCACCCTTGGGCTTCGGAGGTTTTCGAACCTACCGGAGGCGAGGAGTCTACTTGAGAGTTCTCGGCTGTTGGGCCAGGACTTGCGCGGGATGCCTCCAGCGTGGGCGCGAGCTAACGCTGAGATGGAAGATCTTCTGGACACTCAGACTAGAGCACTGGAGGCATAGACTGGAGCGTTGGCTGAGCAGGCGCGAGAGATCTAGGAGCTGCGGGCGGCCCGCGTGGCGATCCCGTAGATACCCTTAGCGGTAGGTCCACTAGTGGTGCCAGAGATACCCCATGTACCGGTTGGAGACCGTAGTCTCCTCCGTTCTGTTTATCGGGGGTATACCATAGAGTTTGCGTGCGGCACCAGTTTCAAGCGTTGAGGATGTGGTGTAGTATTCATTAAGGGGTGATGTCTTCTTCTAGCCTTCCTACTCAGGATAAGGGGCCTTGCAGGGTCAGCGTTGAGACCCGGGCTAGGGTACTCCGTGTTCCTTGTTTGGTTGTCGGGATATCCTATATCGGGACCTCATGAGGCCCTCCCGAGGTTTTTTCCCAGTCAAGGAATACCTTTGAAGCATCAATTGATGTTTGATTTTTCCTCACTTGGGAGGTGCGATAGCGGGTGGTGATGCATATGATCGGGATTGGGTGCATCCTATTGCAGCTTGGTGGGCGATCGCTTATGGACTAGGGTTCCATAGCCATATCTGGAGTCGCTTCGATATATCATCGTGCATAGTAGCTACCCGGTAGAGGCAAGAGTCCTGTGAGGTGCTCCCTGGGACTATCCACGACGCTTGTTGGTGTGCCCATATAGCAGAGATAGTGGACATGGGAGGCTATCAGGTAGTGGCCACACCGGGAGAGTGTTACTGATGATGTCGAGAGCTTGGACTCCCCATGATGAATCTGCCCATTGAGTGCATGATGCTGGAGTTCCAACGGTTATAGTTGGGCGACCTGTAGGTGGCGGCATGTGAAGCACAGTTTGAGGTACTGTCGCGCCTTGCCCCCACATGGGTCGTAAATGAGGAGACGTGACGCTAAGCGTTCGTGATGGGACTCAACCGCCATATCAGGTAGATGACGTCGCTTAGGTGTTGTCGGGAATCGACGACCTCCTATTGCGTGTCTTGCGGATTAAGTGCGGTCGAGCGGCTTACCAGCGTGTAAGGGTCATCATGAGCGTCAGCCATGCTCGAGGAGCAGATTTGGACTTAATCGTCCCAGGAATTATTTTGATCTCCCCATAGGGGTTGAAGATCAAGTACCCTTGCCGCGAATTGATGATCTGTTTTGACCAGCTTGGGAGCCAGTGTCTTTCTGTTGATCGATCTTCGCGCAGGTACCATAATTGGAGATCCGGGAGTTGGGCATTCTTTAGTTGGCCTTTCGTGACCGTTTCGGGCACTACGAATTTTGAGTACTGCCGTCGGGGTAGACGAATGCGCCAGATGCCTACAATGATCTCAAATGTGTTATTGAGCCTCCGTGGGCTGTTCTGTGGTAGCCTTCGTTGAGAATGTTGGTTGGCATGCCCTCAGGCGAAGTTGTTGATCGTCGCGTTGGAATGCGTTTGTCCGTCGAGAATCCTCAGTGGATGTGGGAGTGAGTTGTCTTGGATTTCGTTGTGGGCTCGCTAAAGTCACGTTCGGGTCACGATGCCGTCTGGGTGACCGATTGACTAGGTCCGCACTTTCCTCCCTATCCAACTGACTGAGACTCTGGACGCTTTGACGCGGGTTTGAGCCTTCGTGATTGTTCGTCTTCATGGCACTTGGTCGGTGCTATTTCGGGCTGAGACGCGTGGGTTACTTCGAGGTTCTGGCGCAGCCTTTGGCAGGCTTTTCGCGCGAGCCTCCCTTTTAATTACAGCGTTTCGATACCGATGGACAGCCAGGCAAGAGGACGTTTTAGGCCTTAGAGGACATGCTAATTGCTTGCGTGCTCGACTTGGGGCAGTTGGATGAGGCACCACCCTTTGGGTAGGGGTCTGCCTGTGAGACGACTGCCATTCGAGCATCCAGATGAATTGAAAAAGGGGCACTCTACGGGCACAGTTTTATACCTCCCTTATGTTGGGACGATTGTGGAGCGCCAGTTAGAAGGGCTATGGTTATTTAATTGACCTCACGGTGGCCGAGATCGTTCGTGCGTGCTCTGCACCACCTAGAACCGTCGGAAGGGCTACGCAGGTCATTGTCGCTAGGAGCCTACCTTCGGGGTAGGGCGACCATGTTGGCATGAGATGTCCCGGTTTAAGGGCATCCTCTGTTTCGACGTTCGGGGCGTGTTGAGTCGGCCTTCCATCGGACCGGTTTTTCATCCTAGAGTGGATTAGGGGAAGTGGCTGTCATAAAGCCTTGCCCCGTGGCTGACTCGTGCCTGTGACGTCATCCAATGTTTCATAGCTGAGACATTATGTCCACGATCATGCTCAAGTCATTCCGTTCGAGCCGCTCATCCTCGACCAGGATTTGTCGTTCGGGGAGCAGTTGATCGAGACCATGGACCAATGTGAGAAGAGGCTCCGTACCCAGACCGTTCCTTCGGTTAAAGTGCGTGGTAGCACCAGCTTAGTGTCCGGACCACTCGGGAGCCAATGGACTCTATGGGCGACACTTCTACATTCGGTCTTCCCTTTGGGTTTCCTTAAATTTCGAGGACTAAATTTCCTAAGGGGGGGGGAGAATGTTAGACCTGTGTCATTTAGAGTCCTAATTTCGATCGGAGTCGCTAAAATTTTTGGTTTTTAGCTACCTAGTGGGGTTTAAGGACTCTGATTGAAGATATAACTGCATATTATGGGTCCTGGTACTGTTTAGTACTGCCCATAAAATTTTCGTTTAATTCTGATAACGTTTTTGGAATTATGCAGTTTTGAATTGGTATTCGGATTTGATTTTGTTAAAATCCAAGATGATGAGGTAAAAATCCGATATTATTACGAGATGTCCAGTTTTGATATAGCTTCCATATGGAAGTGGAATTGGATCAACTGGATTCGTATATTAAAAGTTATGGGTATTTTTCCATGTATACCCCGAAGTTGAGAATCCAGGCAGCAGCCCTGTAAGATGTTTAGCCTTGATTTCGGAATATCGGGAGAGGTTATTTGATCTAAGTGTAAACATGAAAGTTGTAGATAATCGTCTTATCTTTCAAATGCCACTTGAATCACGCAATTCGGAGCTGTATTGAGGAAGTTATGGCCGTTTAAGTGAAGGCTGCGCAGAATTTTAAGTCCGAGGACGACTTGGTCTTTCACTCCGCCCTTGCCTATTTAAGGCCCCAAATGTTACGACCTTGGGCACTTTTTTTCTCTCTTTTTTTCTTCTGGTCAAGCCTTGGTGTTGTGTGTGTTGGGTGGAAGTGGTGAAGGTGATGGAGATGTAGGAGCACACAAAGGAGTCCAAGAAGGTAGGTTTGGATGGTGGTTGTTGTGTTGATTGTTTCTCATCTTCTCCTCCCCTAGCTGATCCATTATTTTCCTTTCCCCTTTGAATACCAGCCCACCAAGTGTTTGTGGTTATGCATCAATGAGAAGAAGAAGTAAAGGAAGGAAGTGCAAGTCAAGGTTTGTGTTGTAGCTTGTTGTTGTTGTTGTTGATTCTCTTCTTTCACACCCTTTCATGACTTCCCCCCCCCTGTTTTACAGCCAAGGGAGGGCTGAGGAGAGGCTGAGGAGGTGGTGGTAATGGTGGTGGTGGTTGAGGCGGTCGCGGGTGCATCGAGGGCCCCGAGTCTCCCCCTTTCATTCCCCCTCCAGAAGGTGAGCTCTTCCCCTTCTTTTCTTGGTTTTTCATGGCTTGGGGGCTGTTGGGGTGTTCATGCAAGCTATGCATATGGGTTAGAGTGTGTGTGAGGGTTAAAAAGGGGGTTAGAGAGAGCTGGGCGCGCGCGCGGGGCCGTCCGCGTGTGTGCGCGCATAAAGGAGTGCTGGCGCGCGCAGTCGGGCGCGCTGGCGGGCGCGCAGGCGCGCGCGTGCGCGTGCGCGCGGGCGCTGTCGGGCGCGCGAGGGTCCGCGGGGAGTGCTGGCGAGGTGCGCGCGTGCGCGCGGTTCATCCGCGCGAGTGCGCACAGGCGCGCGCGTCAGTGCGCGAGCGGAAGGTTGTCTGGCGCGCGAGTGGTGCGCGCGTGCGCGCGAGTCGGGGGCGCAGCGGTGTGCCGGGGGTGCGGCGGGTGCGCGTGCGCGTGCGCGCGTGCGTGCACGTGCGGGTGGCCACGCGTGTGGCTGCCCGGGGACCGATTTGGGCGTGCTGAGGGTCGGCACCCTCGGGTGGGTGTCCGGGGGGCTCGGGCACGCGTGCGTGCGTGCATGCATGCGTGCGTTCGAGCCCGTATGCGTGGATGTCTATGTCCTAGGCATCCCTAATTGGTTTTATATGTGTGTATATGATTTTACTCACCCTTTTGGTACCCTTGGCTTGCAGACCTCGTCGGTTGGGATGCGCGACGACTCGGGTATCGGTGAGTGGTTTGATTCCAACCCTTCCGGGAGCGTTCGATGCACGTAGTCGTGCTTCGCGCTTTTATGGGGCTTTATTTGCACCCTAAATATGCTAGATATTATGCATGCTAGGTTGTATAGCTCGTATATTGTGTAGAACCCCTATTCTACCTTATACTTGCCTATGTATTGTATAGAATATGGCATGACTTAGGTAATTTTGATTGAATGACTACCCCTATTTTTCAAGCATGTTTGACTTGGGGTAATAACGGGTGTATGCGTAATATTCCTCCGATTTAGGACTCGAGGGTGTGGTATAGTTGTTGCACCCATCTGTTGGGGCAAAACTATGACCAGCTCAAGAGAGGATGAGGCATTCCCTCTCCCTCGCCCTCCTTCTCTTCGCGAACCGAGTGAGTAGACGTAGTTCCTACTTGACTCGGGTTTGCTTGGAATTATTGGCATGCACCTGTTGTTGCGCAGATCGCGCTTAACCCTTCCCTTCTAGGTTGGTTTTATCCAACGTATATTAGGTTGTAATTTGTGTGTGTTTATCTGTTTGATGCCATGTATGCATGTTTAAGTAGGTCATCGTTGGGTAGTTAATTGCATATATATATATATGCCGATATGGCCATGATTCTTGTCTAATGTGTTAGACAAGGGAATGACCTCTTGTGGGGTCATACCGTGGTTTTGACACTTATAATTAAATGTCTTCCCCGCATCTGAGTTATGCGCCCTGGTGGGAATTCATGAGAATTCGTTGCGCTTAATCGGTGTTTGATGACCGATGATGACGGATCCAAGAGGATCGTATTCGCGAGCGTAGATTGTTTTTCCCCTTCGTTGGATCCGTGTAGGAACTTCCCGGCGTTGGAAACGCTTTCCTGGCACCGGGCTCCCATTTGTAGGTACCATCGCTTCGGTCGAGAGTGTACTGATCGTGGGAGTATGTCAGGTAGAGGCTACCCGGGGAAAGGGCTACCGGTGGACCAAGGGCATAGAACAATCGACCTCTTCCCCAAGATCCTATGTCACCCGTCGGGGTGAGGGTGAGGGTATTGGCGTGAGTGGGGTGGGGTCGCGTTGATACTCGACCCGTCAGTTTGTATAGATGGATTTCCCGTGGGGTTTGCGCTGTGAGCATGAGTTATCGTTTTTCCCCTTCGTTGGATCCGTGTAGGAACTTCTCGGCGTACCATTGCTGTCTTGGCACCGGGCTCCCATCTGTAGGTACCATCGCTTCGGTCGAGAGTGTACTGATCGTGGGAGTATGTCAGGTAGAGGCTACCCGGGGAAAGGGCTACCGGTGGACCAAGGGCTTAGAACAATCGACCTCTTCCCCAAGATCCTATGTCACCCGTCGGGGTGAGGGTGAGGGTGTTGGCGTGAGTGGGGTGGGGTCGCGTTGATACTCGACCCGTCAGTTTGTATAGATGGTTTTCCCGTGGGGTTTGCGCTGTGAGCATGAGTTATCGTTTTTCCCCTTCGTTGGATCCGTGTAGGAACTTCTCGGCGTACCATTGCTGTCTTGGCACCGGGCTCCCATCTGTAGGTACCATCGCTGTGGTCGACAGTGTACTGATCGTGGGAGTATGTCAGGCAGAGGCTACCCGGGGAAAGGGCTACCGGTGGACCAAGGGCTTAGTAACGATCTAGTCTCTTCCCAAGAGACTGGGTCACCCCTTTTGGGGTGGAGGTGAGGGATTGGTACAGTTACTTCCGACAACCTAGGTCACCCTTCGGAGGTGAGAGTGTTGGTGTGAGTGTTTTGGGCTCGAGTTGATACTTGACCCACCAGCTTGAGTGATTGGCTTTCCATAGGGTTCGCGCTGCGAACAAGTAGTGTTTCCTCCCAATATCGTCGTATACCGGGGTCCCGACGTAGAAGCTGCCCTGACAGAGGACTCCCACTTGTAGGTACTCCCGATGCATTCGGCAGATGTACTGATCAGGGGAGTGTACCAGGTGAGGCTACACGAGGGTGGACAACCGGACGATGTTGCAAGCCTGAATTATCGTTCTCCCCTTCGCCGGATCCGTGTGGATGCTTCCTAGGTACGAGCCGCCCTGGGTGGACCCCACCTGTAGGTACCATCGATGCGCTCGAGAGTGTACTGACCGTGGCCGGCTCCAGGTAGAGGCTGCCCGGGAGAGCGCTACCGGATGACGAACGGTGTAGAACAGCAAGTTTTGTCCTTCAAGTCCCTAGGCTCACCCCTGTAGGGGCTAGGGCGAGGGCAGGGTATGGTTGCACCGCCGTGTGACCTTGTTAACCGTTGGGTTTCTACCCATGGTTTCCTTGATAGGAGATTGCCTTAGGATCGAATGTTGTGTTGGTGTTTGGTTTCTGACCACTCACTGAGCTTGTAGCTCACCCCTCGCTTATGTTTTTCCCCAGTTGACGCTGAGTCGGATCCAAGAGAAGAGCTCCCCTGGCGCCATCCGAGTAGGAGACCCGCGTTCGCGTTGGATGTCTTGCGAGTCGGAGGCTATCAGCATTCCCTTTTCATTGTATGTATTATACTTGTGCTTGTGCACGGTATGTAGACTGTTGATGTCAGTTATTGTATATATTGGTTCTCACAGGACAGTTAATTGTGTACTCCAGTCTGTAATATGTCTTTGAATTACAGACTTAGTCATTTGAGCTTCCGCTTTTTGTATATATTTGATGTCAGTTACTTGTGTATTGCCTTTTCTATTGTGGAGTATTTATTTGACCTCGTGTATGGATTACTGATATCATTTATATATTTGCCTCGTCTCTGGGACGGCCGCCCTGGGGCGTGACAGTTTGGGTCCAAAAAAAAAGTTTCGGCCGAAAAGGTGATGTTTGGATCGAATAATGGTGTTTGGGTGGAAAAATGATGTCTGGCTGAAAAAATGATGTCTGCTTCGAAAGATGGTGCTTCGCTTGAAAATTGATGTTTGGTTAGAAAGATGGTGTTTCGGTTAAAAAGAAACCTGTTTCCATTTTTCGGGGTACACAATTGGGCTGTTTGGGTTGAGAAAATGGAGTTTTCGTTATTTGGGATCAACATATGGCTTTCGGGCAAAAAATGTAGTTTCAGTTGAAAATTGCTGGTTTGGGTCCCAAAATGCAGTTTGGGGGGGGGGGGTTAGAAAATGGCTATTCGGGCAAAAACAATGCTGTTTGGGTCGATAAGGTGTTTCGGTCGAAATACGATGCTTCGGTCCCAAAAATTGGGTTTTTGGCCAAGGGAACAGTGGTTGGGTCAAAATTGGTAGTTGGGGAAAAAAAACAGCGCGTTCATTATTTCGGTGTAGAAATTGTATTCGCTTTGAAAATTGGTGTTCGGGTCGGAAAAATGATGTTTCATTTTTATTTGTTTATAAATTGGGTCAAAATATGGTTTTGGGAAAGCAACTGGTGCTTGTGTCGAAAGGTGGTGTTTGGAAAAGTAAAATGACGTTTGGGTCCAGAAAATAGTGTTTCGGTCGAACAATGTTGTTTCTGTCGGAAAAAAGTGTTTCGGCGGAAAAGAAATGTTATTTGGGTCGAAAACGGTATTCGGTTTGAAAAATAGTGTTTTCCGTATTTTGGTAAAAGAAAAATGATGTCTACGTTGAAAACTGGCGTTCAGGATGAAAAACTGATGCTTTCAGAATGTGGATCAAAAAATAGCGTTTGGGTGTAAAAGTAGGATTCGGATAACAAAAAAAATATGGTGTTTCTTTTGAAAACGGGTGTTTGGGTCGAAAATGGTAGTTGCGTCAAAAAATAGTGTTTTTGTTATTTCATTTTAAAAAACGGTGTTTGCGTCGAAAATTGGTGTTTGGGTCGAAAAATTGTTCTTTTTGCCCTGTTCGGGTAAAAAAAATGGTGTTTGGGTCGAAAACTGTTGATTTTTGTTCCCAAAATGATGTTTGGGTCCAAAAACTGGTGTATCTGCCGAAAGGGTGAAGTTTGGGTCGAAAAACGGTGTTTCGAACGAAAAATGCTTTCTGGGTCGAAAAACGGTGTTTCGACAGGAAAATGTTGTTTGGGTGGAAAACATGGTGTTCGGGTCCAAAAAATGATGTCTGGTTCGAAATTTGGTGCTTCTCAAGAAAAATGATGTTTTGTTCGAGAAATGGAGTTCCGGTTTTTAAAAAACAGTGTTTCCATTATTTGGGTATAAAAATTGGTGTTTGGGTCGAAAAAATGGAGTTTACATTACTTGGGGTCAAAAAATGGTTTTCGGATAAGTACTTCAAAAACTGCTGGTTTTGGGTCTCAAAATGCAGTTTCAGGTGAGAAAATGGTGTTTCGGCCTAAAATATGCTGTCTGGGTTTATCAAGGCGTTACGGTCGAAAAATGTTTTTTCGTTCTGAAAAAATGGTTTTTCGTCGATAAAACGGTGTGTTGGGTCGAAAATGATAGTTGGGTGAAAACGACGGCGTGTTGATTGTTTCGGTGAAAAAATGTTATTTGGACTGAAAATTGGTGTTCGGTTCGGCAAATCGGTGTACGGACTGAAAATTGGTCTCACAATACGGTTTTGGGGGATAAAACCGGTGCTTGGGTCGGTGTTTGGAAATGTATAACGTTGTTTGGGTCATGAAAATGGTGTTCCGGTCGAAAAATAATGTTTATGTCGAAAGAGTGTTTCGGTGAAAAAAAACGTTTTTGGTTCGAAAATGGTATTTGGGTTAAAAAAATCAGTGTTTTCGATATTTCTGTAAAACAAAAATTGTGACTACGTCGGAAAATGTTGTTCCGATCGAAAAAAAGGGTTCTTCTTTTTCTTTATTTTGGTAAAGAAAAAGAAAAATTGTGATGGGGCCGCCGTAAGCGGTTGTTTTCCAAAACAAGGTTATTTTTGGGTCAGAAAATAGCGTTTCTGCGTTGAAAATTAGTGTTTAGGTTGAAAAAATGATGTTTTCCGAATTTGGGTCAAAAGAATGGCTTTCCGACCCAAGCTGGCATTCCGGTCAAAAAGTCATATTTGGATAAAGAAAAAAAAGGGGTGTTTCGTTCGAAAAACGATGTTTGGGTCGTAAGCGGTAGTTGGGTAATAAAAAAAATGTGTTTTATTGTTTCATAAAAAAAAACAGGTGTTTGCGTCGAAAATTGGTGTCGGTGTTGAAAAAATGTGCCTTTTTTTTATCCGGGTCTAAGCAATGCTGTTATGGGTCAAAAACAGTTGTTTTGTCTCCCAAAATGCTGTTTTGGTAAAAAAAACAGAGTTTCGGCCGAAAAGGTGATGTTTGGATCGAATAATGGTGTTTGGGTGGAAAAATGATGTTTGGCTGAAAAAATGATGTCTACTTCGAAAGATGGTGCTTCGCTTGAAAATTGATGTTTGGTTAGAAAGATGGTGTTTCGGTTAAAAAGAAACCTGTTTCCATTTTTCGGGGTACACAATTGGGTTGTTTGGGTTGAGAAAATGGAGTTTTCGTTATTTGGGGTCAACATATGGCTTTCGGGCAGGAAATGTAGTTTCAGTTGAAAATTGCTGGTTTGGGTCCCAAAATGCAGTTTGGGGGGGGGGGGGGGTTAGAAAATGGCTTTTCGGGCAAAAACAATGCTGTTTGGTTCGATAAGGTGTGTCACGCCCCAGGGCGGCCGTCCCCGAGACGTGGCAAATATATAAATGATATCAGTAATCCATACACGAGGTCAAATAAATACTCCACAATAGAAAAAGCAATACACAAGTAACTGACATCAAATATATACAAAAAGCGGAAGCTCAAATGACTAAGTCTGTAATTCAAAGACATATTACAGACTAGAGTACACAATCAACTGTCCTGTGAGAGCCAATATATACAACAGACGTCAACAGTCTACATACCGTGCACAAGCACAAGTATAATACATACAATGAAAAGGGAATGCTGATAGCCTCTGACTCGCAAGACATCCAACGCGAACGCGGGTCTCCTACTCGGATGGCGCCAGGGGAGCTTTTCTCTTGGATCCGACTCAGCGTCAACTGGGGAAAAACATAAGCGAGGGGTGAGCTACAAGCTCAGTGAGTGGTCAGAAACCAAACACCAACACAACATTCGATCCTAAGGCAATCTCCTATCAAGGAAACCATGAGTAGAAACCCAACGGTTAACAAGGGGTGAGCCTAGGGACTTGAAGGACAAAACTTTCTATTCTACACCGTTCGTCATCCGGTAGTGCTCTCCCGGGCAGCCTCTACCTAGAGCCGGCCACGGTCAGTACACTGTCGAGCGCATCGATGGTACCTACAGGTGGGGGTCCACCCAGGGCGGCTCGTACCTAGGAAGCATCCACACAGACCCGGCGAAGGGGAGAACGATAATTCATGCTCGCAACATCGTCCGGTGGTCCACCCTTGTGTAGCCTCACCTGGTACACTCCCCTGCTCAGTAAATCTGCCGAATGCATCGGGAGTACCTACAAGTGGTAGTCCTCTGTCAGGGCAGCTTCCACGTCGGGACCCCGGTATACGACGATATTGGGAGGAACCACTACTTGTTCGCAGCGCGAACCCTATGGAAAGCCAATCACTCAAGCTGGTGGGTCAAGTATCAACTCGAGCCCACAACACTCACACCAACACCCTCACCTCCGAAGGGTGACCTAGGTTGTCAGGAGTAACTGTACAAATCCCTCACCTTCACCCCAAAAGGGGTGACCCAGGCTCTTGGGAAGAGACTAGATCGTTTCTAAGCCCTTGGTCCACCGGTAGCCCTTTCCCCGGGTAGCCTCTGCCTGACATACTCCCACGATCAGTACACTGTCGACCACAGCGATGGTACCTACAGATGGGAGCCCGGTGCCAGGACAGCGATGGTACGCCGAGAAGTTCCTACACGGATCCAACAATGGAAAGAAACCAAACTACTCTCATGAAAATGATCCCCCTTGGATCCGCCATCATCGGTCATCAGACGCCGATCCTCTACACCCTCACCCTCACCCCCTCCGGGTGACATAGGCTCTTGGGAGGAATCTAGATTGCTTCTACACCCTTGGTCCACCGGTAGCCCTTATCCCGGGAAGCCCCTACCTGGTATACTCCCATGATCAGCACATCCTCACGCATCGGCAGCACCCACGGATGGGAGCCCTCTGTCAGGTCGGCTGTCTCAACCAGGAAGTCCCTACACGGATCCAACGAAGGGAGGAAACCAATCTAAACTCGCGAATATGATCCTCTCAGATCCGTCGTCACCGGTTATCAAAACCGATAAGCGCAACGAATTCTCATGAATTCCCTCCAGGGCGCATAACTCAGATGCAGGGAAGACATTTCATTCTAAGTGTCAAAGCCATGGTATGACCCCATAGGAGGTCATACACTTGTCTAATCTCATTAGACAACGCTTATGGCCCAATAGGCATATATATAATATGCAATTAACTATACAAGGCAAAATCTTACTTAAACATGCATCCATGGCATCAAACAGGTAACACACAAATTACAACCTAATATACGTTGGATAACACCAACCTCGAAGGGAAGGGTTAAGCGCGATCCGCGCAACAACAGGTGCATGCCAATAATTCTAAGCAAGCCCGAGTGAAGTAGGAACTGCATCTACTTACTCGGCTCGCGAAAAGAAGGAGGGCGAGGGAGAGGGAATGCCTCATCCTCTCTCGAGCTGGTCATAGTTTTGCCCCAACAGATGGGTGCAACAACTATACCACACCCTCGAGTCCTAAATCAGAGGAATATTACGCATACACCCGTTATTAACCCAAGTTTAGACATGCCTGATTTGTTCAAATGATAATAAGGTAGTAATTCAAACCAAATACCTAAGTCATGCCATATTCTAATACAATACATAGACAAGTATAAGGTAGAATAGGGGTTCTACACAATATACGAGCTATACTACCTAGCATGCATGATATCAACATATTTAGGGTGCAAATAAAGCCCCATGGAAGCGCGAAGCACGCCTACGTGCCTCGAGCGCTCCCGGAAGGGTTGGAATCGAACCACTCACCGATACCCGAGTCGTCGCGCATCCCAACCGACGAGGTCTGCAAGGCAAGGGGTACCAAAATGATGAGTATAACCATAAACAAACACATAAAATCAATTAGGCATGCCTAAGGCTAGACATGCACGCAAACGGGCTCGAACGCACGCAAGAACGCACGCACGCACGCGTGCCCGAGCCCCCCGGACACCCACCCGAGGTGCCGACCCTCAGCCGCCCAAACCGGGCCTCGGGCAGCACCCGCACACACCTCGGGGAGCACCGGGCGCAGCCCCGGGCATCCCCATGCGCCCCGCGCGCAGACGCGCGCCCGCGCGCAGACACGCGCGCTCTCGCGCGCGCCCCCTCGCGCAACCCGCGCGAACCCCACGCGCACTCCCGCGCTCTACCGCGCGCCCCCGCGCGTACGCGTGTTAGACCTCTGTCATTTAGAGTCCTAATTTCTATCGGAGTCGCTAAATTTTTTGCTTTTTAGCTACCTAGTGGGGTTGAGGACTCCGATTGAAGATATAACTGCATATTATGGGTCCTGGTACTGTTTAGTACTGCCCATAAAATTTTCGTTTAATTCTGATAACGTTTTTGGAATTATGCAGTTTTGGATTGGGCATTCGGATTTGATTTTGTTAAAATCCAAGATGAAGAGATAAAAATCCGATATTATTATGAGATGTTAAGTTTGGAGATAGCTTCCATATAGAAGTGGAATTGGATCAACTGGATTCGTATATTAAAAGTTATGGGTATTTTTCCATATATACCCCGAAGTGGAGAAATCCTGGCTGCAGCCCTGTAAGATGTTTAGCCTAGACTTTGAAATAGGTGGAGAGGTTATTTGATCTGGGTATAAACATGAAAGTTGTAGATAATCGTCTTATCTTTCAAATGCCACTGGAATCATGCAATTCCGAGCTGTATTGAGGAAGTTATGGCCGTTTAAGTGAAGGTTGCGCAGAGGTTTTAAGTCCGAGGATGACTTGGTCATTTACTCGACCTTTGCTTATTTAACCCCCAAATGTGCACGACTTTGGCTCATTTTCTCCCCTCTTTTGCTCCTGGTCCAGCCCTTGTGTGTGTTGTGTGGGGGAAGTGATGGTGGTGGAGAAGAAGATCAAGAAGGGTGGAAAAAGGTGAGGGGTTGTTGTTGTTGTGTTGTTGTTTCTCTTCCTTCTCTCCCTTCCCCCCCTAGCTGATCCCCCCTTGTGTTTTTCCCTCCCCTTTGGACCAGCAGCCCCCCCACATGTTTGATGAAATGCCAAGGAGAAGTTGGTGGTGCAAATGGAGGAGTTGATCAAGTAAGTAAGGTGTGTTGTTGTTGTTTCTCTTCCCTCTCCTCCTCCCCTAGTTGATCCCCTGTTTTTCCTCACCTTTCCCCCCCCCCCTGGTCAGCAAGAAGAGGAGCTCCCAAGGCTGAGGTGGTAGTGGCGGTGGGGGCGGTCGAGGTGGAAAAGGCGTGCTTACGAGCCCCACATCTCCCCCTTCGCTTCCCCTCTCCTTTTGGGTGAGTTTTTCCTTTTCTTTTTGTGGTTTTCATGCACATAAAGGTGCTTGGGAGGGCTTGCATGTGGGGTGTTTGTGTTTGGGTGCATATGGGGCCTTGGGGAAGGGTTAGAAGTGGCGGGGCGCGTGCGCGGGTCTGTCCGCGCGCGTGCGCGCGCAGGAGGGCGCAGACTGGTAGGTACTCCCGATGCATTCGGCAGATGTACTGGTCAGGGGAGTGTACCAGGTGAGGCTACATGAGGGTGGACCACCGGACGATGTTGCAAGCCTGAATTATCGTTCTCCCCTTCGCCGGATCCGTGTGGATGCTTCCTAGGTACGAGCCGCCCTGGGTGGACCCCCACCTGTAGGTACCATCGATGCGCTCGACAGTGTACTGACCGTGGCCGGCTCCAGGTAGAGGCTGCCTGGGAGAGCGCTACCGGATGACGAACGGTGTAGAACAGCAAGTTGTCCTTCGAGTCCCTAGACTCACCCCTGTGGGGACTAGGGCGAGGGCAGGGTAGGGTCGCACCGCCGTGTGACCTTGTTAACCACTGGGTTTCTACCCATGGTTTCCTTGATAGGTGATTGCCTTAGGATCGAATGTTGGTGTTGGTGTTTGGCTTCTGACCACTCACTGAGCTTGTAGCTCACCCCTCGCTTATGTTTTTCCCCAGTTGACGCTGAGTCGGATCCAAGAGAAGAGCTCCCCTGGCGCCATCCGAGTAGGAGACCTGCGTTCGCGTTGGATGTCTTGCGAGTCGGAGGCTATCAGCATTCCCTTTTTATTGTATGTATTATACTTGTGCTTGTGCACGGTATGTAGACTGTTGATGTCAGTTATTGTATATATTGGCTCTCACAGGACAGATGATTGTGTACTCTAGTCTGTAATATGTCTTTGAATTACAGACTTAGTCATTTGAGCTTCCGCTTTTTATATATATTTGATGTCTGTTACTTGTGGATTGCCTTTTCTATTGTGGAGTATTTATTTGACCTCGTGTATGGATTACTGATATCATTTATATATTTGCCACGTCTCGGGGACGGCCGCCCTGGGGCGTGACAACGCGCCCGCCAGCGACATCCCACGCGCCTGCCTGCGTGCGCACGCGCGCGGACGGCCCCGCGCGCGCGCCCAGCCCTCCCCAAGCCTCCCACATGCACCCAAACACAACCACCACCCATGCATGCCCTCTCAACACACCCCCAAAGCCATAAAACCAAATTAAAGAAGTGGAGAACTTACCAAACCTAAGAGGGGGAGGGAAAGGTGAGAGGTTGGGGCCCTCGAGCACACCCACGACCATCTCGACCTCCACTACCACCACCACCACCTCTCCTTGGCTTCTCTTCTTCATAGAGCTTCACTTAAGCATTAACACAAACACATGGGGTGCTGAAATCCAAAGGGGAGGGAAAACAATGAGGGGTAGCAAGAGAGAAGGGGAAACAATCCCAATAACACAATAACAACTCTAACATACCTTCTTTCATTCCATCTTGATCTCCTTCTTCTCCACCACCTCTTCCTCCACCCAAAACACACATCAATGGGGGCTGGACCAGAGGGCAAAAGAGGGGAAAATGAGGCCAAGCTCGTGCACAAGGGGCTCTTAAATAGGCAAAAGAGAAGTGAAAGACCGAGCTGTCCTCGGACTTAAAACTCTGCGCAGCCTTCACTTAAACGGCCATAACTTCCTCAGTACAGCTCCGAATTGCACGATTCCAGTGGCATTGGAAAGCTAAGAAGATTATCTACAACTTTCATGTTTACACCCAGATAAAATAACCTCTCCAGCTATTTCAAAATCTAGGCTAAACATCTTACAGGGCTGCTGCCTGGATTTCTCAACTTCGGGGTATACATGGAAAAATACCCATAACTTTTAATATATGAATCCAGTTGATCCAATTCCACTTCTATATGGAAGCTATCCCCAAACTTAACATCTCGTAATAATATCGGATTTTTACCTCATCATCTTGGATTTTTACAAAATTAAATCCGAATACCAATTCAAAACTGCATAATTCCAAAAACGTTATCGGAATTAAACGAAAATTTTATGGGCAGTACTAAACAATACCAGGACCCATAATATGCAGTTATATCTTCAATCAGAGTCCTTAAACCCCAGAAGGTAGCTAAAAACCAAAATTTTAGCGACTCCGATCGAAATTAGGACTCTAAATGACACAGGTCTAACAAGGTGTTTCGGTCGAAATACGATGCTTCGGTCCCAAAAATTGGGTTTTTGGCCAAGGGAACAGTGGTTGGGTCAAAATTGGTAGTTGGGGAAAAAAAACAGCGCGTTCATTATTTCGGTGTAGAAATTGTATTCTTTTTGAAAATTGGTGTTCGGGTCGGAAAAATGATATTTTTTTTATTTGTTTATAAATTGGGTCAAAATATGGTTTTGGGAAAGCAACTGGTGCTTGTGTCGAAAGGTGGTGTTTGGAAAAGTAAAATGACGTTTGGGTCCAGAAAATAGTGTTTCGGTCGAACAATGTTGTTTCTGTCGGAAAAAAGTGTTTCGGCGGAAAAGAAATGTTATTTGGGTCGAAAACGGTATTCGGTTTGAAAAATAGTGTTTTCCGTATTTTGGTAAAAGAAAAACGATGTCTACGTTGAAAACTGGCGTTCAGGATGAAAAACTGATGCTTTCAGAATGTGGGTCAAAAAATAGCGTTTGGGTGTAAAAGTGGGATTCGGATAACAAAAAAAATATGGTGTTTCTTTTGAAAACGGGTGTTTGGGTCGAAAAATGGTTCTTTTTGCCCTGTTCGGGTAAAAAAAAATGGTGTTTGGGTCGAAAACTGTTGATTTGTGTTCCCAAAATGATGTTTGGGTCCAAAAACTGGTGTATCTGCCGAAAGGGTGAAGTTTGGGTCGAAAAACGGTGTTTCGAACGAAAAATGCTTTCTGGGTCGAAAAATGGTGTTTCGACCGGAAAATGTTGTTTGGGCGGAAAACATGGTGTTCGGGTCCAAAAAATGATGTCTGGTTCGAAATTTGGTGCTTCTCAAGAAAAATGATGTTTGGTTCGAGAAATGGAGTTCCGGTTTTTAAAAAACGGTGTTTCCATTATTTGGGTATAAAAATTGGTGCTTGGGTCGAAAAAATGGAGTTTACGTTACTTGGGGTCAAAAAATGGTTTTCGGATAAGTACTTCAAAAACTGCTGGTTTTGGGTCTCAAAATGCAGTTTCGGGTGAGAAAATGGTGTTTCGGCCGAAAATATGCTGTTTGGGTTTATCAAGGCGTTACGGTCGAAAAATGTTTTTCCGGTCCGAAAAAATGGGTTTTTCGTCGATAAAACGGTGTGTTGGGTCGAAAATGATAGTTGGGTGAAAACGACGGCGTGTTGATTGTTTCGGTGAAAAAATGTAATTTGGACTGAAAATTGGTGTTCGGTTCGGCAAATCGGTGTACGGACTGAAAATTGGTCTCACAATACGGTTTTGGGGGATAAAACCGGTGCTTGGGTCGGTGTTTGGAAATGTATAACGTTGTTTGGGTCTTGAAAATGGTGTTCCGGTCGAAAAATAATGTTTCTGTCGAAAGAGTGTTTCGGTGAAAAAAAAACGTTTTTGGTTCGAAAATTGTTTTTGGGTTAAAAAAAATCAGTGTTTTCGATATTTCTGTAAAACAAAAATTGTGACTACGTCGGAAAATGTTGTTCCGATCGAAAAAAAGGGTGCTTCTTTTTCTTTATTTTGGTAAAGAAAAAGAAAAATTGTGATGGGGCCGCCGTAAGCGGTTGTGTTCCAAAACAAGTTTATTTTTTGGTCAGAAAATAGGGTTTCTGCGTTGAAAATTAGTGTTTTGGTTGAAAAAATGATGTTTTCCGAATTTGGGTCAAAAGAATGGCTTTCCGACCCAAGCTGGCGTTCCGGTCAAAAAGTCGGATTTGGATAAAGAAAAAAAAGGGGTGTTTCGTCCGAAAAACGATGTTTGGGTCGTAAGCGGTAGTTGGGTAAAAAAAAAATGTGTTTTACTATTTCATAAAAAAAAACAGGTGTTTGCGTCGAAAATTGGTGTCGGTGTTGAAAAAATGTGCCGTTTCTTTATCCGGGTCTAAGCAATGGTGTTATGGGTCAAAAACTGTTGTTTTGCCTCCCAAAATGCTGTTTGGGTCCAAAAAACAGAGTTTCGGCCGAAAAGGTGATGTTTGGATCGAATAATGGTGTTTGGGTGGAAAAATGATGTTTGGTTGAAAAAATGATGTCTGCTTCGAAAGATGGTGCTTCGCTTGAAAATTGATGTTTGGTTAGAAAGGTGGTGTTTCGGTTAAAAAGAAACCTGTTTCCATTTTTTGGGGTACACAATTGGGCTGTTTCGGTTGAGAAAATGGAGTTTTCGTTATTTGGGGACAACATATGGCTTTCGGGCAGGAAATGTAGTTTCAGTTGAAAATTGCTGGTTTGGGTCCCAAAATGCAGTTTGGGGGGGGGGGGGGGGTTAGAAAATGGCTTTTCGGGCAAAAAAATTGCTGTTTGGGTCGATAAGGTGTTTCGGTCCAAATACGATGCTTCGGTCCCAAAAATTGGGTTTGTGGCCAAGGGAACAGTGGTTGGGTCAAAATTGGTAGTTGGGGAAAAAAAACAGCGCGTTCATTATTTCGGTGTAGAAACTGTATTCGCTTTGAAAATTGGTGTTTGGGTCGGAAAAATGATGTTTTTTTTTATTTGTTTATAAATTGGGTCAAAATATGGTTTTGGGAAAGCACTGGTGCTTGTGTCGAAAGGTGGTGTTTGGAGAAGTAAAATGACGTTTGGGTCCAGAAAATAGTGTTTCGGTCGAACAATGTTGTTTCTGTCGGAAAAAAGTGTTTCGGCGGAAAAGAAATGTTATTTGGGTCGAATACGGTATTCGGTTTGAAAAATAGTGTTTTCCATATTTTGGTAAAAGAAAATCGGGGTCTACGTTGAAAACTGGCGTTCAGGATGAAAAACTGATGCTTTCAGAATGTGGGTCAAAAAATAGCGTTTGGGTGTAAAAGTGGGATTCGGATAAAAAAAAAATATGGTGTTTTTTTGAAAACGGGTGTTTGGGTCGAAAATGGTAGTTGCGTCAAAAAATAGTGTTTTTGTTATTTCATTTTAAAAAACGGTGTTTGCGTCGAAAATTGGTGTTTGGGTCGAAAAATGGTTCTTTTTGCCCGTTCGGGTAAAAAAAATGGTCTTTGGGTCGAAAACTATTGATTTGTGTTCCCAAAATGATGTTTGGGTCCAAAAACTGGTGTATCTGCCGAAAGGGTGAAGCTTGGGTCGAAAAACGGTGTTTCGAACGAAAAATGCTTTCTGGGTCGAAAAACGGTGTTTCGGCCGGAAAATGTTGTTTGGGTGGAAAACATGGTGTTCGGGTCCAAAAAATGATGTCTGGTTCGAAATTTGGTGCTTCTCAAGAAAAATGATGTTTGGTTCGAGAAATGGAGTTCCGGTTTTTAAAAACGGTGTTTCCATTATTTGGGTATAAAAATTGGTGTTTGGGTCGAACAAATGGAGTTTACGTTACTTGGGGTCAAAAAATGGTTTTCGGATAAGTACTTCAAAAACTGCTGGTTTTGGGTCTCAAAATGCAGTTTCGGGTGAGAAAATGGTGTTTCGGCCGAAAATATGCTGTTTGGGTTTATCAAGGCGTTACGGTCGAAAAATGTTTTTCCGGTCCGAAAAAATGGGTTTTTCGTCGATAAAACGGTGTGTTGGGTCGAAAATGATAGTTGGGTGAAAACGACGGCGTGTTGATTGTTTCGGTGAAAAAATGTAATTTGGACTGAAAATTGGTGTTCGGTTCGGCAAATCGGTGTACGGACTGAAAATTGGTCTCACAATACGGTTTTGGGGGATAAAACCGGTGCTTGGGTCGGTGTTTGGAAATGTATAACGTTGTTTGGGTCTTGAAAATGGTGTTCCGGTCGAAAAATAATGTTTCTGTCGAAAGAGTGTTTCGGTGAAAAAAAAACGTTTTTGGTTCGAAAATTGTTTTTGGGTTAAAAAAAATCAGTGTTTTCGATATTTCTGTAAAACAAAAATTGTGACTACGTCGGAAAATGTTGTTCCGATCGAAAAAAAGGGTGCTTCTTTTTCTTTATTTTGGTAAAGAAAAAGAAAAATTGTGATGGGGCCGCCGTAAGCGGTTGTGTTCCAAAACAAGTTTATTTTTTGGTCAGAAAATAGGGTTTCTGCGTTGAAAATTAGTGTTTTGGTTGAAAAAATGATGTTTTCCGAATTTGGGTCAAAAGAATGGCTTTCCGACCCAAGCTGGCGTTCCGGTCAAAAAGTCGGATTTGGATAAAGAAAAAAAAGGGGTGTTTCGTCCGAAAAACGATGTTTGGGTCGTAAGCGGTAGTTGGGTAAAAAAAAATGTGTTTTACTATTTCATGAAAAAAAAACAGGTGTTTGCGTCGAAAATTGGTGTCGGTGTTGAAAAAATGTGCCGTTTCTTTATCCGGGTCTAAGCAATGGTGTTATGGGTCAAAAACTGTTGTTTTGCCTCCCAAAATGCTGTTTGGGTCCAAAAAACAGAGTTTCGGCCGAAAAGGTGATGTTTGGATCGAATAATGGTGTTTGGGTGGAAAAATGATGTTTGGTTGAAAAAATGATGTCTGCTTCGAAAGATGGTGCTTCGCTTGAAAATTGATGTTTGGTTAGAAAGGTGGTGTTTCGGTTAAAAAGAAACCTGTTTCCATTTTTTGGGGTACACAATTGGGCTGTTTCGGTTGAGAAAATGGAGTTTTCGTTATTTGGGGACAACATATGGCTTTCGGGCAGGAAATGTAGTTTCAGTTGAAAATTGCTGGTTTGGGTCCCAAAATGCAGTTTGGGGGGGGGGGGGGGGTTAGAAAATGGCTTTTCGGGCAAAAAAATTGCTGTTTGGGTCGATAAGGTGTTTCGGTCCAAATACGATGCTTCGGTCCCAAAAATTGGGTTTTGGCCAAGGGAACAGTGGTTGGGTCAAAATTGGTAGTTGGGGAAAAAAAACAGCGCGTTCATTATTTCGGTGTAGAAACTGTATTCGCTTTGAAAATTGGTGTTTGGGTCGGAAAAATGATGTTTTTTTTTATTTGTTTATAAATTGGGTCAAAATATGGTTTTGGGAAAGCAGCTGGTGCTTGTGTCGAAAGGTGGTGTTTGGAGAAGTAAAATGACGTTTGGGTCCAGAAAATAGTGTTTCGGTCGAACAATGTTGTTTCTGTCGGAAAAAAGTGTTTCGGCGGAAAAGAAATGTTATTTGGGTCGAATACGGTATTCGGTTTGAAAAATAGTGTTTTCCATATTTTGGTAAAAGAAAATCGGGGTCTACGTTGAAAACTGGCGTTCAGGATGAAAAACTGATGCTTTCAGAATGTGGGTCAAAAAATAGCGTTTGGGTGTAAAAGTGGGATTCGGATAAAAAAAAAATATGGTGTTTTGTTTGAAAACGGGTGTTTGGGTCGAAAATGGTAGTTGCGTCAAAAAATAGTGTTTTTGTTATTTCATTTTAAAAAACGGTGTTTGCGTCGAAAATTGGTGTTTGGGTCGAAAAATGGTTCTTTTTGCCCGTTCGGGTAAAAAAAATGGTCTTTGGGTCGAAAACTATTGATTTGTGTTCCCAAAATGATGTTTGGGTCCAAAAACTGGTGTATCTGCCGAAAGGGTGAAGCTTGGGTCGAAAAACGGTGTTTCGAACGAAAAATGCTTTCTGGGTCGAAAAATGGTGTTTCGGCCGGAAAATGTTGTTTGGGTGGAAAACATGGTGTTCGGGTCCAAAAAATGATGTCTGGTTCGAAATTTGGTGCTTCTCAAGAAAAATGATGTTTGGTTCGAGAAATGGAGTTCCGGTTTTTAAAAACGGTGTTTCCATTATTTGGGTATAAAAATTGGTGTTTGGGTCGAACAAATGGAGTTTACGTTACTTGGGGTCAAAAAATGGTTTTCGGATAAGTACTTCAAAAACTGCTGGTTTTGGGTCTCAAAATGCAGTTTCGGGTGAGAAAATGGTGTTTCGGCCGAAAATATGCTGTTTGGGTTTATCAAGGCGTTACGGTCGAAAAATGTTTTTCCGGTCCGAAAAAATGGGTTTTTCGTCGATAAAACGGTGTGTTGGGTCGAAAATGATAGTTGGGTGAAAACGACGGCGTGTTGATTGTTTCGGTGAAAAAATGTAATTTGGACTGAAAATTGGTGTTCGGTTCGGCAAATCGGTGTACGGACTGAAAATTGGTCTCACAATACGGTTTTGGGGGATAAAACCGGTGCTTGGGTCGGTGTTTGGAAATGTATAACGTTGTTTGGGTCTTGAAAATGGTGTTCCGGTCGAAAAATAATGTTTCTGTCGAAAGAGTGTTTCGGTGAAAAAAAAACGTTTTTGGTTCGAAAATTGTTTTTGGGTTAAAAAAATCAGTGTTTTCGATATTTCTGTAAAACAAAAATTGTGACTACGTCGGAAAATGTTGTTCCGATCGAAAAAAAGGGTGCTTCTTTTTCTTTATTTTGGTAAAGAAAAAGAAAAATTGTGATGGGGCCGCCGTAAGCGGTTGTGTTCCAAAACAAGTTTATTTTTTGGTCAGAAAATAGGGTTTCTGCGTTGAAAATTAGTGTTTTGGTTGAAAAAATGATGTTTTCCGAATTTGGGTCAAAAGAATGGCTTTCCGACCCAAGCTGGCGTTCCGGTCAAAAAGTCGGATTTGGATAAAGAAAAAAAAGGGGTGTTTCGTCCGAAAAACGATGTTTGGGTCGTAAGCGGTAGTTGGGTAAAAAAAAAATGTGTTTTACTATTTCATAAAAAAAAACAGGTGTTTGCGTCGAAAATTGGTGTCGGTGTTGAAAAAATGTGCCGTTTCTTTATCCGGGTCTAAGCAATGGTGTTATGGGTCAAAAACTGTTGTTTTGCCTCCCAAAATGCTGTTTGGGTCCAAAAAACAGAGTTTCGGCCGAAAAGGTGATGTTTGGATCGAATAATGGTGTTTGGGTGGAAAAATGATGTTTGGCTGAAAAAATGATGTCTGCTTCGAAAGATGGTGCTTCGCTTGAAAATTGATGTTTGGTTAGAAAGGTGGTGTTTCGGTTAAAAAGAAACCTGTTTCCATTTTTTGGGGTACACAATTGGGCTGTTTCGGTTGAGAAAATGGAGTTTTCGTTATTTGGGGACAACATATGGCTTTCGGGCAGGAAATGTAGTTTCAGTTGAAAATTGCTGGTTTGGGTCCCAAAATGCAGTTTGGGGGGGGGGGGGGGGTTAGAAAATGGCTTTTCGGGCAAAAAAATTGCTGTTTGGGTCGATAAGGTGTTTCGGTCCAAATACGATGCTTCGGTCCCAAAAATTGGGTTTTTGGCCAAGGGAACAGTGGTTGGGTCAAAATTGGTAGTTGGGGAAAAAAAACAGCGCGTTCATTATTTCGGTGTAGAAATTGTATTCGCTTTGAAAATTGGTGTTCGGGTCGGAAAAATGATGTTTTTTTTTATTTGTTTATAAATTGGGTCAAAATATGGTTTTGGGAAAGCACTGGTGCTTGTGTCGAAAGGTGGTGTTTGGAGAAGTAAAATGACGTTTGGGTCCAGAAAATAGTGTTTCGGTCGAACAATGTTGTTTCTGTCGGAAAAAAGTGTTTCGGCGGAAAAGAAATGTTATTTGGGTCGAATACGGTATTCGGTTTGAAAAATAGTGTTTTCCATATTTTGGTAAAAGAAAATCGGGGTCTACGTTGAAAACTGGCGTTCAGGATGAAAAACTGATGCTTTCAGAATGTGGGTCAAAAAATAGCGTTTGGGTGTAAAAGTGGGATTCGGATAAAAAAAAAATATGGTGTTTTTTTGAAAACGGGTGTTTGGGTCGAAAATGGTAGTTGCGTCAAAAAATAGTGTTTTTGTTATTTCATTTTAAAAAACGGTGTTTGCGTCGAAAATTGGTGTTTGGGTCGAAAAATGGTTCTTTTTGCCCTGTTCGGGTAAAAAAAATGGTGTCTTTGGGTCGAAAACTATTGATTTGTGTTCCCAAAATGATGTTTGGGTCCAAAAACTGGTGTATCTGCCGAAAGGGTGAAGTTTGGGTCGAAAAACGGTGTTTCGAACGAAAAATGCTTTCTGGGTCGAAAAACGGTGTTTCGACCGAAAAATGTTGTTTGGGTGGAAAACATGGTGTTCGGGTCCAAAAAATGATGTCTGGTTCGAAATTTGGTGCTTCTCAAGAAAAATGATGTTTGGTTCGAGAAATGGAGTTCCGGTTTTTAAAAAACGGTGTTTCCATTATTTGGGTATAAAAATTGGTGTTTGGGTCGAAAAATGGAGTTTACGTTACTTGGGGTCAAAAAATGGTTTTCGGATAAGTACTTCAAAAACTGCGGGTTTTGGGTCTCAAAATGCAGTTTCGGGTGAGAAAATGGTGTTTCGGCCTAAAATATGCTGTCTGGGTTTATCAAGGCGTACGGACTGAAAATTGGTCTCACAATACGGTTTTGGGGGATAAAACCGGTGCTTGGGTCGGTGTTTGGAAATGTATAACGTTGTTTGGGTCATGAAAATGGTGTTCCGGTCGAAAAATAATGTTTCTGTCGAAAGAGTGTTTCAGTGAAAAAAAACGTTTTTGGTTCGAAAATGGTATTTGGGTTTAAATAATCAGTGTTTTCGATATTTCTGTAAAACAAAAATTGTGACTACGTCGGAAAATGTTGTTCCGATCGAAAAAAAGGGTGCTTTTTTTTCTTTATTTTGGTAAAAAAAAAATTGTGATGGGGCCGCCGTAAGCAGTTGTTTTCCAAAACAAGTTTATTGTTTGTCAGAAAATAGAGTTTCTGCGTTGAAAATTAGTGTTCAGGTTGAAAAAATGAAGTTTTCCGAATTTGGGTAAAAAGAATGGCTTTCCGACCCAAGCTGGCGTTCCGGTCAAAAATTCGGATTTGGATAAAGAAAAAAAAAAGGGTGTCGTTCGAAAAACGATGTTTGGGTCGTAAGCGGTAGTTGGGTGATAAAAAAAATGTGTTTTATTATATCATAAAAAAAATAGGTGTTTGCGTCGAAAATTGGTGTCTGTGTTGAAAAAATGTGCCTTTTCTTTATCCGGGTCTAAGCAACGGTGTTGTGGGTCAAAAACTGTTGTCTTGTCTCCCAAAATGTTGTTTGGGTCCAAAAAACAGAGTTTCGGCAGAAAATGTGATGTTTGGATCGAATAATGGTGTTTGGGTGGAAAAATGATATTTGGCTGAAAAAATGATGTCTGGTTCGAAAGATGGTGCTTCGCCTGAAAATTGATGTTTGGTTAGAAAAATGGTGCTTCGCTTGAAAATGATGTCTGCTTCGAAAGATGGTGCTTCGCTTGAAAATTGATGTTTGGTTAGAAAGATGGTGTTTCGGTTAAAAAGAAACCTGTTTCCATTTTTTGGGGTACACAATTGGGGTGTTTGGGTTGAGAAAATGGAGTTTTCGTTAGTTGGGGTCAACATATGGTTTTCGGGCAGGAAATGTTGTTTCAGTTGAAAATTGCTGGTTTGGGTCCCAAAATGCAGTTGGGGGGGGGGGGGTTAGAAAATGGTTTTTCGGGTAAAAAAAATGCTGTTTGGGTCGATAAGGTGTTTCGGTCGAAATACGGTGCTTCGGTCCCAAAAATTGGGTTTTTGGCCAAGGGAACAGTGGTTGGGTCAAAATTGGTAGTTGGGGAAAAAAAAAGCGTTCATTATTTCAGTGGAGAAATTGTATTTGCTTTGAAATTGTTGTTCGGGTCGGAAAAATGATGTTTTTTTTATTTGTTTATAATTGGGGTCAAAATATGGTTTTCGGAAAGCAACTGGTGCTCGTGTCGAAAGGTGGTGTTTGGAGAAGCAAAATGACGTTTGGGTCCAGAAAATAGTGTTTCGGTCGAAAAATGTTGTTTCTGTCGGGAAAAAGTGTTTCGGAGGAAAAGAAATGCAATTTGGGTAGAAAACGGTATTCGGTTTGAAAAATAGTTTTTTCCGTATTTTGGTAAAAGAATAACGGTGTCTACATTGAAAACTGGCGTTCAGGATGAAAAACATATGCTTTCAGAATGTGGGTCAAAAAATAGCGTTTGGGTGTAAAATTGGGATTCGGATAACAAAAAAATATGGTATTTCGTTTGAAAACGGGCGTTTGGGTCGAAAATGGTAGTTGCGTCAAAAAATAGTGTTTTTGTTATTTCATTTTAAAAAACGGTGTTTGCGTCGAAAATTGGTGTTTGGGTCGAAAAATGGTTCTTTTTGACCTGTTCGGGTAAGAAAAATGGTGTTTGGGTCGAAAATTGTTGATGTGTTTCCCAAAATGATGTTTGGGTCCAAAAACTGGTGTATCTGCCGAAAGGGTGAAGTTTGGGTCGAAAAACTTTGTTTCGATCGAAAAATGCTTTCTGGGTCGAAAAACGGTGTTTCGGCCGGAAAATGTTGTTTGGGTGGAAAACATAGTGTTCGGGTCAAAAAAATGATGTCTGGTTCGAAATTTGGTGCTTCTCAAGAAAAATGATGTTTGGTTCGAGAAATGGAGTTCCGGTTTTTATAAAATGGTGTTTCCATTATTTGGGAATAAAAATAGGTGTTTGGGTCGAACAAATGGAGTTTACATTACTTGTGGTCAAAAAATGGTTTTCGGCCGAAAAGGTGATGTTTGGATCGAATATGGTGTTTCGGTGGAAAAATGATGTTTGGCTGAAAAAATGATGTCTGGTTCGAAAGATGGTGCTTCGCTTGAAAATTGATGTTTGGTTCGATAGACGGTGTTTCGTTTAAAAATAAACCTGTTTCTGTTTTTTGGGGTACACAATTGGTGTTTGGCTTGAGAAAATGGAGTTTTCGTTATTTGGGGTCAACATACTGTTTTCGGGAAGGAAATGTTGTTTCTGTCGGAAAAAATTGTTTCGGCGGAAAAGAAATGTTATTTGGGTCGAAAACGGTATTCGGTTTGAAAAATAGTGTTTTCCGTATTTTGATAAAAGAAAAACGGTGTCTACGTTGAAAACTGGCGTTGAGGATGAAAAACTGATGCTTTCAGAATGTGGATAAAAAAATAGCGTTTGGGTGTAAAAGAGGGATTCGGATAACAAAAAAAATATGGTGTTCCGTTTGAAAACGGGTGTTTGGGTCGAAAAATGGTTCTTTTTGCCCTGTTCGGGTAAAAAAAATGGTGTTTGGGTCGAAAACTGTTGATTTGTTTCCCAAAAAGATGTTTGGGTCCAACAATTGGTGTATCTGCCGAAAGGGTGAAGTTTGGGTCGAAAAACGGTGTTTCGGAAAAATGCTTTCTGGGTCGAAAATCGGTGTATCGGCCGGAAAATGTTGTTTGGGTGGAAAAAATGTTATTTGGACTGAAAATTGGTGTTCGGTTCGGCAAATCGGTGTATGGACATAAAATTTATCTCACAATATGGTTTTGGGGGAAAAACCGGTGCTTGGGTCGTTGTTTGGAAATGTATAACGTTGTTTGGGTCATGAAAATGGTGTTCCTGTCGAAAAATAATGTTTTTGTCGAAAGTGTGTTTCGGTGAAAGAAAATATTTTTGGTTTGAAAATGGTATTTGGGATAAAAAAAATAAGTGTTTTCGATATTTCTGTAAAACAAAAATTGTGACCACGTCAGAAAATGTTGTTCCGATTGAAAAAAGGGTGCTTTTTTTTTTAGTTTGGTTAAAAAAAATTGTGATGGGGCCGCCGTAAGCGGTTGTTTTCCAAAACAAGGTTATTTTTGGGTCAGAAAATAGCGTTTCTGCGTTGAAAATTAGTGTTTAGGTTGAAAAAATGATGTTTTCCGAATTTGGGTCAAAAGAATGGCTTTCCGACCCAAGCTGGCATTCCGGTCAAAAAGTCGTATTTGGATAAAGAAAAAAAAGGGGTGTTTCGTTCGAAAAACGATGTTTGGGTCGTAAGCGGTAGTTGGGTAATAAAAAAAATGTGTTTTATTATTTCATAAAAAAAAACAGGTGTTTGCGTCGAAATTTGGTGTCGGTGTTGAAAAAATTTGCCTTTTCTTTATCCGGGTCTAAGCAATGGTGTTATGGGTCAAAAACAGTTGTTTTGTCTCCCAAAATGTTGTTTGGGTCCAAAAAATAGAGTTTTGGCCGAAAAGGTGATGTTTGGATCGAATAATGGTGTTTGGGTGGAAAAATGATGTTTGGCTGAAAAAATGATGTCTGCTTCGAAAGATGGTGCTTCGCTTGAAAATTGATGATTGGTTAGAAAGATGGTGTTTCGGTTAAAAAGAAACCTGTTTCCATTTTTCGGGGTACACAATTGGGCTGTTTGGGTTGAGAAAATGGAGTTTTCGTTATTTGGGGTCAACATATGGCTTTCGGGCAGGAAATGTAGTTTCAGTTGAAAATTGCTGGTTTGGGTCTGTCACGCCCCAGGGCGGCCGTCCCCGAGACGTGGCAAATATATAAATGATATCAGTAATCCATACACGAAATCAAATAAGGACTCCACAACATCAAAGGCAATAAAGCAATAATCAGGTAACTGACATCAAATATATACGAATAGCGGAAGCTCAAATGACTAAGTCTGTAATTCAAAGACATATTTACAGACTCGAGTACACAATCAACTGTCCTGTGAGAGCCAATATATACAATAACAGACATCAACAGTCTACATACCGTGCACAAGCACAAGTATAATACATACAATGAAAAGGGAATGCTGATAGCCTCTCACTCGCAAGACATCCAACGCGAACGCGGGTCTCCTACTCGTATTGCGCCAGGGGAGCTCTTCTCTTGGATCCTACTCAGCGTCAACTGGAAGAAAACATATGCGAGGGGTGAGCCACACGCTCAGTGAATGGAACAATCCATGCAACACAACTCATACTAATCATTTCAAATAATTTCGGTTCCAACAGATGGAATCAACTCCTTAAGCTGGTGGATCGAGTATCAACCCGAGCCCACCACTCCCGCACCCTCACCCCCACAGGGTGACATAGGACTTTAGGGAGCAATACCCTCACCCTCATCCTCCTTAGGGATGACCCAGGCTTGGAAATTGCACAATTCGCAAATCGAACTAACGCCGACCCACTGCACCCTCACCCTCACCCTCTCCTTGGGGTGACATAGGCTCTTGGGAGGAATTTTAGATTGTTTCTACGCCCTTGGTCCACCGGTAGCCCTTATCCAGGGAAGCCCATACCTGGTATACTCCCATGATCAACACATCCTCACAAATCGGTAGCACCTACGGATGGGAGCCCTCTGTCAGGCCGGCTGTCTCAACCAGGAAGTCCCTACGCGGATCCAATGAAGGAAAGAAACCAATCTACTCACGCGAATATGATCCCTTTGGATCCGTCGTCATCGGTGACTACGCACCGGTACGGTAACGAATTCTCAAGAATTCCCTCCAGGGCGCATAACTCTGATGCGGGGAAAATTCTATCATTCGTAATGGCTATGCCATGGTATGACCCCCTAATAGGTCATACACTTGTCCAAAACCCATTTAGACAAGATTCATGGCTCGTACGGGTATAAATAATTATACAACTTATAATTAAATGAATAATTATTCCAGATATTCCCTGCCTGGGGGAAAGAACCCCTTGGGAGGGCACCTTGAGGTCCCGATATAGGATACCCCGACAACCAAACAAGGAACACGGAGCTCCCTAGCCCGGGTCTCAATGGTGACTTCACAAGGTCCCTTAATCCCGAGTAGGAATATAGGAATTAAATATGCAATGAAGAATTAATTTAGGACTTAAACATGGTAGCATTTAATAACATAACAAAGTACATACTATCTAAGGCATGCTCGGGATAAGTGGGGTATGTAGAAATCAATGTATGCTAGCATGGACATGATGCATAAGGTAAGCATGGGCCCCTATGCATGACACTAGCATGTATAATCCTAGCATATTATCTCTAACATGACATGGATGCAATATATCAAGACAAGCAAACAACATATACATGCAACCGAGGTTAATATGCAGTTATGGTGCCCCAGGGGAGGGCAATGCACGTCTACGTGCATCGAACGCCTCCCGACTGGGTTGGATCGACCCACTCACCGCAACCCAAGTTGATGCGTGACCGTTCGCCAAGATCTGCACGGCAAGGGGCATCAAATTGGTGAGTATAACTACATAAAAACACATTAAAATTAACTAAAAATGCCAAAGGCTTAGATATGCGCGCATACGGGCTCGCACGCATGCGAGTACGCGCGTACGCATGCATATCCGAGCGCCTCGACACCTACCCGAGCCCCCGGGCAGCCACACGCGTGGCCCCCGCACACACGCGCACGTGCACGCACGCGTGCACGCGCCCCCGCGCGCCCAGAACCCCCTGCCCCGCGCCCAGACGCGCCCCCCACGAGCCCAGACGCGCAGCACGCGCGCGCGCGCGCCCGCTCGCGCACCGCGCGCACCCGTCCGCACTGGGCGCGCGCACTGTGCCCGCCAGTCCCCCCCCCCCCCCGCGCGCGTACGCGCCTGCGCGCCCGACTGCGCTGCTGTACCCCCCGCGCGCGCACGCGCGCGGACAGACCCGCGTGCGCGCCCAGGCCAGTCTTAGCCCCTCCCCTGCCCTCACACACACCCCAACCCAACTACCTAGCATGCATGGTCCCCCAACACCCTTAAAACCTAGAAAATTCAGAAATAAAGAGGGAGGGGGCTTACCAAGAGAGGGGGAGTGAATAAGGGGGGGAATCCGGGCCCTTCACGCACCCGCAACCACCACAACCTCTACCACCACTACCACCACCATCTGAGCCTCTCCTCAACCTCTTCTTTGCTGGAAACAGGGGACACATAAGGGAAAACATGAAAGGGAGCATGAGGGAGTAGGGGAGAAACAACAACACTCACATGCACACACAACTTCACCTTGATTTCCTCTTCTTCCATGCATAAACACATCTTCTTCACCAAAACACACCCACACAAACGGGCTGGACCAGTGGGAAAGAGAGGGGGACAGCCACTAAAGAACACAAGAACACCAAACCCTCCACAAGATCTCATCTTCATGTCTAACTCCATCTTGATCTCCATCTTTTCTCTTTGGGGCATATTCACAAACACAAGGGGAGGGTGTGAAAGAGAGAAAGAGAGACCAAGAGAGGTCCACGTTGAGAGGGAGAGAGGGGTGAAGAGAGTGACAAAAGTCACATTTGGGGGGGGTGAACACAAGGGAAAAGGTGGGGGGGTGAACATAACCCTAACCTCACCCACACACAAACCAAATAACCAAAGATTTCTTAACTCTTAAGCAAGAGGGGGGTGAGGTTACCTAGGGTCACCATATGCACATAAATATCCCAACACTATTCCACTTAACGAATCAGTTTCGAAGAAAACCCGGATACGATTCGGAACTGCATAATTTTCCAAACGTTACCGGAATTCAATGAAATTTTTATGGGGAGTACAGAATAGTACCAGGACCCATAATATGCTGTCAGATTTCCAATCGGAGCACTCAAACTCACGCAGTTGGCTAAAAGCCAAAATTTTAGCGGCTCCGATCGAAAAAAGAAAAATTCAAAAATGGTCAGAAATGACCCAACGGTTACCCATAGGCTAAAAAGTGACACAAATATAACAGGGTCCCAAAATGCAGTTTGGGGGGGTCGTTACAAAATGGCTTTTCGGGCAAAAACAATGTTGTTTGGGTCGATAAGGTGTTTCGGTCGAAATACGATGCTTCGGTCCCAAAAATTGGGGTTTTGGCCAAGGGAACAGTGGTTGGGTCAAAATTGGTAGTTGGGGAAAAAAAACCGCGCGTTCATTATTTCGGTGTAGAAATTGTATTCGCTTTGAAAATTGGTGTTCTGGTCGGAAAAATGATGTTTTTTTTTATTTGTTTATAAATTGGGTCAAAATATGGTTTTGGGAAAGCAACTGGTGCTTGTGTCGAAAGGTGGTGTTTGGAAAAGTAAAATGACGTTTGGGTCCAGAAAATAGTATTTCGGTCTAACAATGTTGTTTCTGTCGGAAAAAAGTGTTTCTGCGGAAAAGAAATGTTATTTGGGTCGAAAACGGTATTCGGTTTGAAAAATAGTGTTTTCCGTATTTTGGTAAAAGAAAAACGATGTATACGTTGAAAACTGGCGTTTAGGATGAAAAACTGATGCTTTCTGAATGTGGGTCAAAAAATAGCGTTTGGGTGTAAAAGTGGGATTCGAATAACAAAAAAAATATGGTGTTTCTTTTGAAAACAGGTGTTTGGGTCGAAAATGGTAGTTGCGTCAAAAAATAGTGTTTTTGTTATTTCATTTTAAAAAACGGTGTTTGCGTCGAAAATTGGTGTTTGGGTCGAAAAATGATTCTTTTTGCCCTGTTCGGGTAAAAAAAATGGTGTTTGGGTCGAAAACTGTTGATTTGTGTTCCCAAAATGATGTTTGGGTCCAAAAACTGGTGTATCTGCCGAAAGGGTGAAGTTTGGGTCGAAAAACGGTGTTTCGAACGAAAAATGCTTTCTGGGTCGAAAAACGGTGTTTCGACCGGAAAATGTTGTTTGGGTGGAAAACATGGTGTTCGGGTCCAAAAAATGATGTGTGGTTCGAAATTTGGTGCTTCTCAAGGAAAATGATGTTTGGTTCGAGAAATGGAGTTCCGGTTTTTAAAAAACGGTGTTTCCATTATTTGGGTATAAAAATTGGTGTTTGGGTCGAAAAAATGGAGTTTACGTTACTTGGGGTCAAAAAATGGTTTTCGGATAAGTACTTCAAAAACTGCTGGTTTTGGGTCTCAAAATGCAGTTTCGGGTGAGAAAATGGTGTTTCGGCCTAAAATATGCTGTTTGGGTTTGTCAAGGCGTTTCGGTCGAAAAATTATTTTTCCGTCCGAAAAAATGGGTTTTTCATCGATAAAACGGTGTTTGGGTCGAAAATGATAGTTGGGTGAAAACGACGGCGTGTTGATTGTTTCGGTGAAAAAATGTTATTTGGACTGAAAATTGGTGTTCGGTTCGGCAAATCGTTGTACGGACTGAAAATTGGTCTCACAATACGGTTTTGGGGGATAAAACCGGTGCTTGGGTCGGTGTTTGGGTCATGAAAATGGTGTTCCGGTCGAAAAATAATGTTTCTGTCGAAAGAGTGTTTCGGTGAAAAAAAACGTTTTTGGTTCAAAAATGGTATTTGGGTTAAAAAAATCAGTGTTTTCGATATTTCTGTAAAACAAAAATTGTGACTACGTCGGAAAATGTTGTTCCGATCGAAAAAAAGGGTGCTTTTTTTTCTTTATTTTGGTAAAAAAAAAAATTGTGATGGGGCCGCCGTAAGCGGTTGTTTTCCAAAACAAGTTTATTTTTGGTCAGAAAATAGAGTTTCTGCGTTGAAAATTAGTGTTCAGGTTGAAAAAATGATGTTTTCCGAATTTGGGTAAAAAGAATGGCTTTCCGACCCAAGCTGGCGTTCCGGTCAAAAATTCGGATTTGGATAAAGAAAAAAAAAGGGTGTCGTTCGAAAAACGATGTTTGGGTCGTAAGCGGTAGTTGGGTGATAAAAAAAATGTGTTTTATTATATCATAAAAAAATAGGTGTTTGCGTCGCAAATTGGTGTCTGTGTTGAAAAAATGTGCCTTTTCTTTATCCGGGTCTAAGCAACGGTGTTGTGGGTCAAAAACTTTTGTCTTGTCTCCCAAAATGTTGTTTGGGTCCAAAAAACAGAGTTTCGGCAGAAAATGTGATGTTTGGATCGAATAATGGTGTTATATATATGTCACTTTTTAGCCTATGGGTAACCTTTGGGTCAGTTCTGGCCATTTTCAATTTTTTTCATTTTTCGATCGGAGCCGCTAAAATTTTGGCTTTTAGCTATCTGCGTGAGCTAGAGTACTCCGATTGGAAATCTAACTGCATATTATGGGTCCTGGTACCATTCTGTACTTCCCATAAAAATTTCATTGAATTCCGGTAACGTTTGGAAAATTATGCAGTTCTGAATCGTATCCGGGTTTTCTTCGAAACAGATTCGTTAAGTGGAATAGTGTTTAGATATTTTGGTGAATGTGATCACCCTAGGTAACCTCACCTCCCCTTGCTTAGTGATGAAGAAAGCACTTGGTCTTTTGATGTGTGAGTGGGTGACTTTAGGCTTAAACCTACCCCCCCTTTTTCCCCTTCTCCTCACCCCCCCCAAATGTGAGTTTTACTCACTTTCTCTCCACTCTCTCCCTCTCAACGTGCCTCTCCAACCCCTGCTGTGTGTGAGTGTGTGTGTGCTTTGAAGAGGAAAATCAAGAAGGAGAAGAAGCCATAGAAGGGGCACAAGAAGGTTTGTGCATGTGTTGTTGTTGTTGTTGTTGTTTCCCTCTCTTTGGCTCCCTCTCAAGCTCCCATTTCCCCTGTTTTCAGCCAAGAAGGGCTGTTGGAGAAGCTGAAGGGGTGGTGGTAGTGGTGGTGGCTGTTGTGGGAGTTGCGGGTGCACGGAAAGCACCGGATCTCCCCCCCTTTTTCACTCCCCCTCTCTTGGTGAGCCTCTCTCTTCTTTATTCTGATTTTTCAAGGGTTGGGTAGGTGTTAGAGGACCTTGCACACTATGTGCTTGTGTTTGGGTGAGTGAGGGGTGGGGGGGGGGGGTGCTTTTGGAAGCTTGGGCGCGCGTGCGGACCTTTCCGCGCGCGCGCGCGCGCAGTCGGCGCGCAGGACAGGCGGCAGGTTGGGGCGCGCGCGGGCGTGCGCGTACGCGCAGGCGTGCGCGGGCGTGCGCGCGAGGGGAGCAGTGCAGGCGAGCGGGCGCGGGCAGGCGCGCAGTGCGCGCGAGCGGGTGCGCGCGCGCGGCAGCGCGTCTGGGCGCGCGGACAGGCGCGGGAGCGCGTGCACGCATGCGTGCACGTGCGGGTGTGTGCGGGGGCCCCGCGGGTGGCTGCCCGAGGGTTCGGGTAGGCGTCGGGGCGCTCGGATATGCGTGCGTACGCGCGTACTCGCATGCGTGCGAGCCCGTATGCATGCATATCTAAGCCTTTGGCATTTTTGGGTAATTTTAAGTGTTGTTATGTAGTTTATTTACCATTTTCGTTACCCTTGCCTCACAGGTCTTGGCGGGCGGTCGCGCGACGACCCGGTTTACGGTGAGTGGATCAATCCAACCCAGTTAGGAGGCGTTCGATGCACGTTGGAGTGCATCGCCCTCCCCTGGGGTACCATAACTGCATATAACTCGTCGAATATTGTGTAAATGTTCACATAGATGCTTGTTTTGCTAGGACTGCACTCATATCATGATCAGATGTTGCATGTTAGGTATTATGCATCCATGTATAAGGAATAAAAGCCGTCCATGCTAGATAACATGTCTCCTTATTTAAATAACCCTGATTTATGCATGTCCCCACCTAATCTAATCTAATTAATCACATAAAGAGGCATAAGTAGAAGCATGCCGTAGGTAATAATCATGTCTTGTATATTAATTAACTTGAGGCGCTTCCATGATTAATCTTATTATTTGTTAAGAATAGATGCATGCTTAGGTCTTATGTTCTTGCCTAATGGAATTAGGCAAGTGTATGACCGCCTACGGGGGGTCATACTATGGCGTGGACACTTAAAATGAAATGTCTTCCCCGCATCTGAGTTATGCGCCCCGGTGGGAATTCGAGTGAATTCATTACGCTTATCGGTGTCTGTTAACCGATGACGACGGATTCTCTAGGGATCATATTCGAGGTGTCGAGTGTTCTTACCTTCGTCGGTGCCGCGTAGAGACTGCCCGGCGTAGTAAAGTCCGGTGGAGACCTCCCTGATACTACTCATGACGCGTGTTGGTGTGCCCATACGGCGGAGGCAGTGATCGTGGGAGGCTAGTCCGGTAGAGGCCTGAACCCCATGGGATGCTCCTGGGAACTATCCACGACGCATGTTGGTGTGCCCATATTGCAGAGATAGGGACCCGGGAGGCCACCAGGTAGTAGGGGCCACATCGGGAGAGACTACCGGAAGACGAGTGGTGCAGAACAATCGACCTTTTTTCTTCCAAGCCTATGCCACCCCGAGGAGGGGGTGAGGGTGAGGGTGTAATGGGTCGGTGTTGGTCCGACCGACCAGATTGTGCAATTTCCCAAGACCCTAGGTCACCCTTCGGGGTGAGGGTGAGGGACTTGTTGGTTGTTTGAAGTTATATGAAGTATGTTACATGAATTGTTTCATTCACTGAGCGTGTGGCTCACCCCTCGCATATGTTTTTCTCCAGTTGTCGCTGATCCGGATCTGAAGGAGGAGCTCCCTGAGACGCGATTCCAGTAGGACACAGCGTTCACGTTAGACATCTTGCGAGTGAGAGGCCCTCAGCATCCCCCATTTTCTTGTATGTATTTCTACTTGTGCTTGGGCACAGTGTATTGGTTGATGTTGTCTTTTGTAGTACATATTGGCTCTCACAGGACAATTTGATTGAGTACTCTGGTCTGTTATATATCTTTGAATCACAGACTTAGTCGTTTTGCTTCCGCTATTTTCGTATGTATTTGATGTCAGTTACTTGATTTCGCTTTATCGCCTTTGACATTGTGGTGTATTTATTGACTTCATGTACGTATTACTGATATCATATATATACTTGCCACGTCTCGGGGACGGCCGCCCTTGTCACGCCCCAGGGCGGCCGTCCCCGAGACGTGGCAAATATATAAATGATATCAGTAATCCATACACGAGGTCAAATAAATACTCCACAATAGAAAATGCAATAGACAAGCAACTGACATCAAATATATACAAATGGCGGAAGCTCAAATGACTAAGTCTGTAATTCAAAGACATATTACAGACTAGAGTACACAATCAACTGTCCTGTGAGAGCCAATATATATACAATAACAGACATCAACAGTCTACATACCGTGCGCAAGCACAAGTATAATACATACAACGAAAAGGGAATGCTGATAGCCTCCGACTCGCAAGACATCCAACGCGAACGCGGGTCTCCTACTCGGATGGCGCCAGGGGAGCTCTTCTCTTGGATCCGACTCAGCGTCAACTGGGGAAAAACATAAGCGAGGGGTGAGCTACAAGCTCAGTGAGTGGTCAGAAACCAAACACCAACATAACATTCGATCCTAAGGCAATCTCCTATCAAGGAAACCATGGGTAGAAACCCAACGGTTAACAAGGTCACACGGCGGTGCAACCATACCCTGCCCTCGCCCTAGCCCCCATAGGGGTGAGTCTAGGGACTTGAAGGACAAAACTTGCTGTTCTACACCGTTCGTCATCTGGTAGCGCTCTCCCGGGCAGCCTCTACCTGGAGCCGGCCACGGTCAGTACACTGTCGACAGCGTCAATGGTACCTACAGGTGGGGGTCCACCCACGGCGGCTCGTACCTAGGAAGCATCCACACGGATCCGGCGAAAAGGGGTACCTGATCTTCAACCCCTATGGGGAGATCAAATATAATTCTTGGGACGATTAAGTCCAAATCTGCTCCTCGAGCAAGGCTGACGCTCATGATGACTCTTACACGCTGGGTAAGCCGCTCGACCGCACTTAATCTGCAAGACACGCAATAGGAGGTCGTCGATTCCCGACAACACCTAAGCGACGTCATCTACCTGATATGGCGGTTGAGTCCCATCACGAATGCTTAGCGTCACGTCTCCTCATTTACGACCCATGTGGGGGCAAAACGCGGCAGTACCGCAACTGTGCGTCACATGCCGCCACCAAAAGGTCGCCCAACTATAACAATTGGAACTCCATCATCATGCACTCAATGGGCAGATTCATCACGGGGAGTCCAAGCTCTCGACGTCATCCAGTAGCACTCTTCCGGTGTGGCCCCTACCTGGTAGCCTCCCATGTCCACTATCTCTGCTATATGGACACACCAACAAGCGTCGTGGATAGTCCCAGGGAGCACCTCACAGGACTCTTGCCTCTACCGGGTAGCTACTATGCACGATGATACATCGAAGCGACTCCAGATGCCACTATGGAACCCTAGTCCATAACCTATCGCCCACTAAGCTGCAACAAGATGCACTCAATCCCGATCATATGCATCACCACCCCCTATCGCACCTTCCAAGTGAGGAAAAATCAATCAACAATCTGATGCTTCAAAGGTATTCCTTGACTGGGAAAAGAACCTCGGGAGGGCCTCATGAGGTCCCGATATAGGATATCCCGACAACCAAACAAGGAACACGGAGTACCCTAGCCCGGGTCTCAACGCTGACCCTGCAAGGCCCCTTATCCTGAGTAGGAAGGCTAGAAGAAGACATCACCCCTTACACCACATCCTCAACGCTTGAAACTGGTGCCGCACGCAAACTCTATGGTATACGCCCGATAAACAGAACGGAGGAGACTACGGTCTCCAACCGGTACATGGGGTATCTCTGGCACCACTGGTGGACCTACCGCTAAGGGTATCTACGGGATCGCCACGCGGGCCGCCCGCAGCTCCTGGATCTCTCGCGCCTGCTCAGCCAACGCTCCAGTCTATGCCTCCAGTGCTCTAGTCTGAGTGTCCAGAAGATCTTCCATCTCAGCGTTAGCTCGCGCCCACGCTGGAGGCATCCCGCGCAAGTCCTGGCCCAACAGCCGAGAACTCTCAAGTAGACTCCTCGCCTCCGGTAGGTTCGAAAACCTCCGAAGCCCAAGGGTGACCACGTCCACGCGCCCGTCTCCGAGGAGGCATATCAGCAACTAAGGAACCAGCACTAGGATCAGAATACTCGTCTCGAAATCCTAGGACTCATCTCAAAGAAAACAATTGGCTCTGACAGGACATGGCTCTGATACCAACTTTTGTCACGCCCCAGGGCGGCCGTCCCCGAGACGTGGCAAATATATAAATGATATCAGTAATCCATACACGAGGTCAAATAAATACTCCACAATAGAAAATGCAATAGACAAGCAACTGACATCAAATATATACAAATGGCGGAAGCTCAAATGACTAAGTCTGTAATTCAAAGACATATTACAGACTAGAGTACACAATCAACTGTCCTGTGAGAGCCAATATATATACAATAACAGACATCAACAGTCTACATACCGTGCGCAAGCACAAGTATAATACATACAACGAAAAGGGAATGCTGATAGCCTCCGACTCGCAAGACATCCAACGCGAACGCGGGTCTCCTACTCGGATGGCGCCAGGGGAGCTCTTCTCTTGGATCCGACTCAGCGTCAACTGGGGAAAAACATAAGCGAGGGGTGAGCTACAAGCTCAGTGAGTGGTCAGAAACCAAACACCAACATAACATTCGATCCTAAGGCAATCTCCTATCGACCAAAACTTCACCCTTTCGGTAGATACACCAGTTGTTGGACCTAAACATCATTTTGGGAAACAAATCAACAGTTTTCGACCCAAACACCATTTTTTTTACCCGAACAGGGCAAAAAGAACCATTTTTCAACTCAAACACCAATTTTCGACGCAAACACCGTTTTTTAAAATGAAATAACACAAACACTATTTTTTGTCGCAACTACCATTTTCGACCCAAACACCTATTTTCAAACGAAACACCATATTTTTTTTGTTATCCGAATCCCACTTTTACACCCAAACGCTATTTTTTGATCCACATTCTGAAAGCATCAGATTTTCATTCTGAACGCCAATTTTCAACGTAGACACCGTTTTTCTTTTACCAAAATACGGAAAACACTATTTTTCAAATCGAATACCGTTTTCGACCCAAATAACATTACTTTTCCGCCGAAACACTTTTTTCCGACAGAAACAATTTTTCGACCCCAAGTAACGTAAACTCCATTTGTTCGACCCAAACACCGTTTTTTAAAAACCGGAACTCCATTTCTCGAACCAAACATCATTTTTCTTGAGAAGCACCAAATTTCGAACCAGACATCATTTTATGGACTCGAACACCATGTTTTCCACCCAAACAACATTTTCCGGCCGAAACACCGTTTTTCGATCCAGAAAGTATTTTTCGATCGAAACACCGTTTTTCGACCCAAACTACACCCTTTCGGCAGATACACCAGTTGTTGGACCCAAACATCATTTAGGGAAACAAGTCAACAGTTTTCGAACCAAACACCATTTTTTTTACCCGAACAGGGCAAAAAGAACCATTTTTCTACCGAAACACCAATTTTCGACGCAAACACCGTTTTTTAAAATGAAATAACAAAAACACTATTTTTTGACGCAACTACCATTTTCGACCAAAACACCCGTTTTCAAACGGAACACCATATTTTTTTTGTTATCCGAATCCCACTTTTACACCCAAACGCTATTTTTTTATCCACATTCTGAAAGCATTAGTTTTTCATCCTGAACGCCAGTTTTCAACGTAGACACCGTTTTTCTTTTACCAAAATACGGAAAACACTATTTTTCAAATCGAATACCTTTTTTGACCCAAATAACATTTCTTTTCCGCCGAAACACTTTTTTCCGATAAAAACAACATTGACCGATTGACTAGGTCCGCACTTTCCTCCCTATCCAACTGACTGAGTCTCTGGACGCTTCGACGCGGGTTTGAGCCTTCGCGATTGTTCGTCTTCATGGCACTCCGGTCGGTGCTATTTCGGGCTGAGACGCGTGAGTTACTTTGAGCATCTGGCGCAGCCTTTGGCAGGCTTTTCGCGGGAGCCTCCCTTTTAAGTACAGCGTTTCGATACCGACGGACAGCCAGGCAATGAGGACGATTTAGGCCTTGGAGAGCATGCTATTTGCCTGCGTGCTCGACTTGGGGCAGTTGGATGAGGCACCACCCTTTGGGTAAGGGTCTGCCTGTGAAACAACTGCCATTCTAGCACCTAGATGAAATGGAAAAAGGCACTCTATGGGCGCGGTTTTATACCTCCCTTATGTTGGGACGATTGTGGAGCGCCAGTTAGAGGGGCTATGGTTATTTAATTGACCTCGCGGTGGCCGAGATCGTTCGTGCGTGCCTCTGCACCACCCAAAACTGTCGGAAGGGCTACGCAGGTCATCGTCGCCAGGAGCCAACCTTCGGGTTCGGCGACCATGTTGGCATGAGGTGTCCAGGTTTAAGGACATCCTCTGTTTTGACATTCGGGGCGAGCTGTGTCGGCCTTCCATCGGACCGGTTTTCGTCCTTGAGTGGATTAGGGGAGGTGGCTGTCATGAAGCCTTGCCCCCATGGCCGACTCGTGCCTGTGACGTCATCCAATGTCTCATAGCTGAGGCATTATGTCCACGATCCTGCTCACATCATTCCGTTCGAGCCGCTCACCCTCGAGCTGGATTTGTCGTTCGTGGAGCAGTTGATCAGGACCATGGACCGATGTGAAGAGAGGCTCCGCACCAAGACCGTCCCTTCGGTTAAAGTGCGTGGTAGCACCAGTTGGGTGCCCGGACCACTCAGGAGCCAAGGGACTCTATGGGCGACACCTCTATATTCAGTCTTCCCTTTGGGTTTCCTTAAATTTCGAGGACTAAATTTCCTAAGGGGGGGAGAATGTTAGACCTGTGTCATTTAGAGTCCTAATTTCGATCGGAGTCGCCAAAAATTTTGCTTTTTAGCCTACCTTCGGGGGTTTGAGAACTCTGATTGGAGATATAACTGCATATTATTTGTCCTGGTACTGTTTAGTACTGCCCATAAAATTTTCGTTTAATTCCGATAACGTTTTTGGAATTATGCAGTTTCGGATTGGGCATTCGGATTTGATTTTGTTAAAATCCAAGATGATGAGGTAAAAATCCGATATTATTACGAGATGTTCAGTTTTGATATAGCTTCCATATAGAAGTGGAATTGGATCAACTGGATTCGTATATCAAAAGTTATGGGTATTTTTCCATGTATACCCCGAAGTTGAAAAATCCAGACAGCAGCCCTGTAAGATGTTTAGCCTAGATTTCGGAATAGCTGGAGAGGTTATTTGATCTGGGTGTAAACATGAAAGTTGTAGATAATCGTCTTATCTTTCTAATGCCACTGGAATCATGCAATTCGGAGCTGTATTGAGGAAGTTATGCCCGTTTAAGTAAAGTCTGTCCAGGATTTCGGGGCAGGGACGATTTGGTCATTTGACAACTCTTTTAGATATTTATATGCCCAAATATCTCTCGTCACTCTCATTCTCGGCCCTCTCTCGACCAGATCTGCTGGTGTGAAAAAAAATGAAGCGGAGAAATTGGAGGTGGTGATGAAGTCTCCTCTTCCAATGTCTTTGAAGGTGTGTTGTGTGAAGGGAGGTGCGGAGGTCGGTAGTGGTAGCGGTGGAGCTACGGCGGCGGGCATGCCGGAGCCGCGTAGGGACCTCCCGCTCCACTGGCTTGGGTTCAGCCATGTCTCTTGTGGCTGGTGAGAAGGGGTAGAGTTCCATTGCCTTGTATTGTTGTTGTGTGTGCTTGGAATTGAAGAAGCTGAAGAGGGGGGAAACACATATTCATGTGTTATGTGTTGTGTATGTGTGCACACCAACTGTTTGTGGGTATGTGTGAATGAACCAAGTATGCCTCTTCTCCTCCTCTTTCCATTGGCTTTCCTCATGCATCACCTAAACTTGTGTTTGTGTACTACAAGGGCGTGGGATTGACGCATTGGTACATTCGAGATCACATAAGAGGTATACGGGGGCTGCGGGTGTGCGCTCGGCATGCTCGCATGCGTGCGGAGTGCGCGGGAAGCGTGCATGAGGTGCTCGCATGCGTGCGGAGTGCGCGGGAAGCGTGCACGAGGTGCTCGAGGGCGTGCTTGGCCTTGCTCGATGCGTGCGAAGTGCGTAGGAAGCGTGCACGAGGTGCTCGAGGGCGTGCTTGGCTTGCCCGATGTGTGCGGAGTGTGCGGGCAGCGTGCACGAGGTGCTCGAGGGCGTGCTCGACGTTGTTCCATGCGTGCGGAGTGCATGTGCAGCGTGCACGGGGTACTCGAGGCGTGCTTATGGTGCTCAGACGCGTTCGGAGTGTGCTTCGTGGTGTCGAGCAGCTTGTTATAGCCAAATACAACCATTGGATGATCCTTGGCTGATTGGTATCAGGCTTCGGATTCAATTCGTCGCTCGCTTGCGTTTCGCGAGCCGTGCTCTCGTTAGGTGAGTGGTTCGATTCCAACCCTTCCGGGAGCGCTCGAGGCACGTAGGCGTGCTTCGCGCTTCCATGGGGCTTTATTTGCACCCTAAATATGTAGATATCATGCATGCTAGGTTGTATAGCTCGTATATTGTGTAGAAACCCTATTCTACCTTATACTTGCCTATGTATTGTATAGAATATAGCATGACTTAAGTAATATTGTTTGAATTACTACCTTATTATTATTTGAACATATCATGCATGTTTAACTTGGGTTAATAACGGGTGTATGCGTAATATTCATCGGATTTAGGACTCGAGGGTTTGGTATAGTTGTTGCACCCATCTGTTGGGGCAAAACTACGACCAGCTCGAGTGAGGACGAGGCATTCCCTCTCTCTCGCCCTCCCTCTTTTCGCGAGCCAAGTAAGTAGATGCGGTTCCTACTTTACTCAGGCTTGCTTGGAATTATTGGCATGCACCTGTTGTTGCGCAGATCGCGCTTAACCCTTCCCTTCTAGGTTGGTGTCATCCAACGTATATTAGGTTGTAATTTGTGTGTTTACCTGTTTGATGCCCTGTATGCATGCTAAGTAAGATTTCCCTTGTATAGTTAATTGCATATTTTGTATATGCCTATTTGGTCATGCGCCTTGTCTAATGAGATTAGACAAGTGTATGACCTCCTATGGGGTCATACCATGGCATCGACACTTAGAATAAAAAGTCTTCCCCGCATCTGAGTTATGCGCCCTGGAGGGAATTCATGAGAATTCGTTGCGCTTATCGGTTTTGATAACCGGTGACGACGGATCTGAGAGGATCATATTCGCGAGTTTAGATTGGTTTCCTCCCTTCGTTGGATCCGTGTAGGGACTTCCTGGTTGAGACAGCCGGCCTGACAGAGGGCTCCCATCCGTAGGTGCTTCCGATGTGTGAGGATGTGCTGATCATGGGAGTATACCAGGTATGGGCTTCCCGGGTTAAGGGCTACCGGTGGACCAAGGGTGTAGAAGCAATCTAGATTCCTCCCAAGAGTCTATATCACCCCGAGGAGGGGGTGAGGGTGAGGGTGTAGTGGATCGGCGTCTAATGACCGATTATGACAGATCCAAGGGGGATCATTTTCATGAGTGTAGTTTGGTTTCTTTCCTTCGTTGGATCCGCGTAGGGACTTCCTGGTTGAGACAGTCGGCCTAACAGAGGGCTCCCATCCGTAGGTGCAGCCCATGTGTGAGGATGTGCTGATCATGGGAGTATACCAGGTATGGGCTTCCCGGGATAAGGGCTACGGGTGGACCAAGGGTGTAGAAACAATCTATATTCCTCCCAAAATCCTATGTCACCCGTCGGGGTGAGGGTGAAGGTGTTGGTGTGATTGTAGTGGGCTCGAGTTGATTCTCGACCCACCAGCTGGTGTAGTTGGTTTTCCCGTGGGGTTTGCGTTGCGAGCATGAGTTATCGTTCTCCCCTTCGCCGGATCCATGTGGATGCTTCCTAGGTACGAGCCGCCCTAGGTGGACACCCACCTGTAGGTACCATCGACGCTGTCGACAGTGTACTGACCGTGGCCGGCTCCAGGTAGAGGCTGCCCGGGAGAGCGCTACCGGATGACGAATGGTGTAGAACAGCAAGTTTTGTCCTTCAAGTCCCTAGGCTCACCCCTGTCGGGGCTAGGGCAAGGACGAGGTATGGTTGCACCGCCGTGTGACCTTGCTCACCGTTGGGTTTCTACCCATGGTTTCCCTGATAGGAGATTGCCTTAGGATCGAATGTTATGTTGGTGTTTGGTTTCTGACCACTCACTGAGCTTGTAGCTCACCCCTCGCCTATGTTTTTTCTCCAGATGACGCTGAGTTGGACCCAAGAGAAGAGCTCCCCTGGCGCCATCTGAGTAGGAGACCCGCGTTCGCATTGGATGTCTTGCGAGTCAGAGGCTATCAGCATTCCCTTTTCATTGTATGTATTATACTTGTGCTTGCGCACGGTATGTAGACTGTTGATGTCTGTTATTGTATATATATTGGCTCTCACAGGACAGTTGATTGTGTACTCTAGTCTGTAATATGTCTTTGAATTACAGACTTAGTCATTTGAGCTTCCGCCATTTGTATATATTTGATGTCAGTTGCTTGTTTATTGTATTTTCTATTGTGGAGTATTTATTTGACCTCGTGTATGGATTACTGATATCAGTTATATATTTGCCACGTCTCGGGGATGGCCGCCCTGGGGCGTGACAAAAGTTGGTATCACAGCCATGTCCTGTCAGAGCCAATTGTTTTCTTTGAGTTGAGTCCTAGGATTTTGAGATGAGTATTCTGATTCTAGTGTTGGTTCCTTAGTTGCTGATATGCCTCCTCGGAGACGGGCGCGTGGACGTGGTCACCCTTGGGCTTCGGAGGTTTACGAACCTATCGGAGGCGAGGAGTCTACTTGAGAGTTCTCGGCTGTTGGGCCAGGACTTGCGCAGGATGCCTCTAGCGTGGGTGCGAGCTAACGCTGAGATGGCGGATCTTCTGGAGACTCAGACTAGAGCACTGGAGGCATAGACTAGAGCGTTGGCTGAGCAGGTGCGAGAGATCCAGGAGCTGCGGGCGGCCCGCATGGCGATCCCGTAGATACCCTTAGCGGCAGATCCACCAGTGGTGCCAGAGATACCCCATGTACCGGTTGGAGATCACATTCTCCTCCGTTCTGTTTATCGGGGGTATACCATAGGGTTTGCGTGCGGCACCAGTTTCAAGTGTTGAGGATGTGGTGTAGTATTCATTAGGGGATGATGTCTTCTTCTAGCCTTCCTACTCAGGATAAGGGGCCTTACAGGGTCAGCGTTGAGACACGGGCTAGGGTGTTACGCCCCGAGGCGACCGTCCCCGAAGCGTTACCAATCAAACAATAATCAAAAGGATCAATAAGATAACAAGGCTACAGGGAAGTGGTAGCCAATAAAAAGAAATGATGCGGAAGTATAATATACAATTATGTCTGTAAATTAAAAACATTATTACAGACTCGAGTACACAATTACCGTCCTGTGAGAGCCCAAGTCTAGTCCAAATACAACAATATGTGCGACACGCATAATTACTAATACATACACTAAAATAGGATTGCTGATAGCCCCACACTTGCCAACCGGAAGCTGAGACACGCCACGCACGAACTACGCTAGAGGGATGCTCCACCTCCACGCCCCACTGTCCCTGGCGGAAAACAACACACGAGGGGTGAGCTACAAGCTCAGTGAGTGGCAAGAATCCAACTCAAGAATAATAATATACCACTAACATATTTTCCTTTCAAGGAAAGATATGGATGGGAGAACACCGACATATATAAATGTCACGTAGAGTCGTGACCACACATCACCCTCACCCTCGCCCCGAAGGGGGAAAAACTGTTGGGACTTTTGGGAAACAACTAATCCATTAACACTAACGAGTTGTAACAGAAACTAATACCAAGCTACAAAGATTCTCCACATCTAGATAAATACATATCAATCCCTCGCATCATCCATTAGCCCTCTCCCGGGTAATCCTCATCCTAAGGGCCATCCATGGTCAGTACTCAAGCCTTGTACGATGGTGGCATCATACTCTGGGCATTCCCCACGATATGGATTCACCCATGGTCGGTACTCAAGCCTCGTATGTTAGTGACGTCATACTTTGAGCATTCCCGACGATACGGCATCACCCGTGGTCGGTACTCCTAGCCTTGTATGAGAGTCACATCAAACTCTAGGCATTCCCAACGATATAGATTTATCCGTGGTCGGTACTTTAGCCTCGTATGGTAGTGACATCATACTCTGGGCATTCCCGACGATATTATGGCACAATGCAGGACAGACTCAACCCCGGGTAGCTTCGACGCACGATGATGTAGGGAAACAGTACTCCACGTTCGCAATATCATCTGGTAGCCCTCTCCCAGGTAGCCCTCTCCCTGGCGGCCTTCCGATGGCACGGCGGCACCATGCAGGGTAGCTCCAACGCTGGGTAGCTTCGACGCACGATGATATGTGGAGGAAGCACTTCGTGCTCGCAATACGATCCACACACGCTTAACACAGGTAGGCCTAACATACTATTGTCATAGCTATCAAGTAATAAACACCGAATAGCCTCTACACACGATGATGTAGAGAAACAGTACTCCACGCTCGCAATATCATCCGGTAGCCCTCTCCCAGGTGGCCCTCTCCCTGGCAGCCTTTCGGTGGCACGGTGGCACCACGCTGGGTAGCTTCGACGCACGATGATATAGAGAAACAGTACTCCACGCTCGTAATATCATCCGGTAGCCCTCTCCCTGGCGGCCTTCCGGTGGCACGGTGGCACCACGCAGGGTAGCTCCAACGCTGGGTAGCTTCGACGCACGATGATATAGAGAAACAGTACTCCACGCTCGTAATATCATCCGGTAGCCCTCTCCCAGGTAGCCCTCTCCCTGGCGGCCTTCCGGTGGCACGGTGGCACCACGCAGGGTAGCTCCAACGCTGGGTAGCTTCGACGCACGATGATATATGGAGGGGGTACACCATGCTCGCAAGACGATCCTCCCGAATCAACTACTATCATCTAGCAATTACTAATTGATATACAGAATTCTCTTGAATTCCCGCACAGATGCATCACTTGGATGCAGGGGAAAGAAGCTGAACACTCGCACTCAATTATGACAAGACATGATCCTGAAGGCGGGTCATGCACACGCCTAACACAGGTAGGCCTAACATACCATTTCATAGCTATCGGGTAACAAACACCGAGTAGCTTCTACACACGACGATGTAGGGAAACAGTACTCCACGCTCGCGATATCATCCGGTAGCCCTCTCCCAGGTAGCCCTCTCCCTGACGACCTTCCGGTGGCACGGTGGCACCACACAGGGTAGTTCCAACGCTGGGTAGTTTTGACGCACGATGATATAGGGAGGGGGTACTCCATGCTCGCATGACGATCCTCCTGGATCAACTACTATCATCTAACTAATACCATTGCTAATGAATTCTTATGAATTCCCACACGGATGCATCTCTCGACGTGGATAATAAGTCATTGCACTCAATCAGGATAGGACATGATCCTAAGGGCTGTCATACACGCGTCTAACACAGATAGGCCTGACATTCTATCATCATAGCTATCAGATAACAAATATCAATACAAAGATGAATTCTCATGAATTCCCATAGAGTTGCATCACTTGGATGCAGGAAAGATAGCTACTATATTTAACAACTAAAACAAGTATGCTCCTGATAAATAATATATCATAGATATACATGTCCACACAATTAAACATACACACAATTATCACATGACAGTTCCTATCACAACAAGAGTGCATAGACCACATGTCCAAGGAACCTAGCATTCAAGAATTAACCACACTAAGCATCTACCAATACGAAGGTAATACTACGAAAGGACACCTTTAGTATAACATGCCCAACATTCCATGCTACATATATAAAAGCTACAAAGTGATAATAGCAATATTATTTAAAAATCAATAATGAGTATAGCTATAGAACCCCATGGGTACGCGACGCACAATCACATGCCTCGAGCAAAAAAAATGCTGTTTGGGCCGATAAGGTGTTTCGGTAGAAATACGATGCTTCGGTCCCAAAAATTGGGTTTTTGGCCAAGGGAACGGTGGTTGGGTCAAAATTGGTAGTTTGGGGAAAAAAAACAGCGCGTTCATTATTTCGGTGTAGAAATTGTATTTGAATTGAAAATTGGTGTTCGGGTCGGAAAAATGATTTTTTTGTTTGTTTGTTTATAATTTGGGTCAAAATATCGTTTTGGGAAAGCAACAAGTGCTTGTGTCGAAAGGTGGTGTTTGGAAAATTTATCTCACAATATGGTTTTGGGGAATAAATCCGGTGCTTGGGTTGGGGTTTGGAAATGTATAACGTTGTTTGGGTCATGAAAACGGTGTTCCGGTCGAAAAATAATGTTTCTGTCGAAAGAGTGTTTCGGTGAAAAAAAATGTTTTTGTTTCGAATATGGTATTTGGGTTAAAAAAAATCAGTGTTTTCGATATTTATGTAAAACAAAAATTGTGACTACGTCGGAAAATGTTATTCTGATCAAAAAAAGGGTGCTTCTTTTTCTTTATATTCGTAAGAAAAACAAAATTGTGATGGGGCCGCCGTAACCGGTTGTTTTCCAGAACAAGTTTATTTTTGGGTAAGAAAATAGGGTTTCTGCGTTGAAAATTTGTGTTTAGGTTGAAAAAATGATGTTTTCCGAATTTGGGTCAAAAGAATGGCTTTCCGACCCAAGCTGGCGTTCCGGTCAAAAAGTCGGATTTGGATAAAGAAAAAAAATGGGTGTTTCGTTCGAAAAACGATGTTTGGGTCGTAAGCGGTAGTTGGGTAATAAAAAAATGTGTTTTATTATTTCATAAAAAAAAAACAAGTGTTTGCGTCGAAAATTGGTGTCGGTGTTGAAAAAATGTGCCTTTTCTTCATCGCGTCTAAGCAATGGTGTTATGGGTCAAAAACTGTTGTTTTGTCTCCCAAAATGCTGTTTGGGTCCAAAAAACAGAGTTTCGGCCGAAAAGGTGATGTTTGGATCGAATAATGGTGTTTGGTTGGAGAAATGATGTTTGGCAGAAAAAATGATGTCTGGTTCGAAAGATGGTGCTTTGCTTGAAAATTGATGTTTGGTTAGAAAGATGGTGTTTCGGTTAAAAAGAAACCTGTTTCCATTTTTTGGGGTATACAATTGGGGTGTTTGGGTTGAGAAATGGAGTTTTCGTTCTTTGGGGTCGAATTACGCTGTTTGGGTTTATCAAGGCGTTACGGTCGAAAAATGGGTTTTTCGTCAATAAAACGGTGTTTGGGTCGAAAATGATAGTTGGGTGAAAACGACGGCGTGTTGATTGTTTCGGTGAAAAAATGTTATTTGGACTGAAAATTGGTGTTCGGTTCGGCAAATCGGTGTATGGACATAAAATTTATCTCACAATATGGTTTTGGGGGAAAAAACCGGTGCTTGGGTCGGTGTTTGGAAATGTATAATGTTGTTTGGGTCATGAAAATGTTGTTACGGTCGAAAAATAATGTTTCTGCCGAAAGAGTGTTTCGGTGAAAAAAAATATTTTTGGTTCGAAAATGGTATTTGGGTTAAAAAATTCAGTGTTTTCATTATTTCTGTAAAACAAAAATTGTGACTACGTCGGAAAATGTTTTTCCGATCGAAAAAAGGGTGTTTTTTTTCTTTATTTTGGTAAAAAAAAAATTGTGATAGGCCGCCGTAAGCGATTGTTTTCCAAAACAAGTTTATTTTTGGGTCAGAAAATAGAGTTTCTGCGTTGAAAATTAGTGTTTAGGTTGAAAAAATGATGTTTTCCGAATTTGGGTCAAAAGAATGGCTTTCCGACCCAAGCTGGCGCTCCGGTCAAAAAGTCGGATTTGGATAAAGAAAAAAAAGGGTGTTTTGTTCGAAAAACGATGTTTGGGTCGTAAGCGGTAGTTGGGTAATAAAAAAAATGTGTTTTATTATTTCATAAAAAAAAACAGGTGTTTCGTCGAAAATTGGTGTCGGTGTTGAAAAAATATACCTTTTCTTTATCCGGGTCTAAGCAATGGTGTTATGGGTCAAAAACTGTTGTTTTGTCTCCCAAAATTATGTTTGGGTCCAAAAAACAGAGTTTCGGCCGAAAAGGTGATGTTTGGATCGAATAATGGTGTTTGGGTGGAAAAATGATGTTTGGCTGAAAAAATGATGTCTCGTTCGAAAGATGGTGCTTCGCTTGAAAATTGATGTTTGGTTAGATAGATTGTGTTTCGGTTAAAAATAAACCTGTTTCCGTTTTTTGGGGTACACAATTGGGGTGTTTGGGTTGAGAAAATGGAGTTTTCGTTATTTGGGGTCAACATACGGTTTTCGGGCAGGAAAAGTAGTTTCAGTTGAAAATTGCTGGTTTGGGTCCCAAAATGCAGTTTGGGGGGGGGGGGGGTTATAAAATGTTTTTTCGGGCAAAAAAAATGCTGTTTTGGTCGATTAGGTGTTTTGGTCGAAATAAGATGCTTCGGTCCCAAAAAGTGGGTTTTTGGCCAAGGGTACAGTGGTTGGGTCAAAATTGGTAGTTTGGGAAAAAAAAAAACAGCGCGCTCATTATTTCGGTGTAGAAATTGTATTTGCTTTGAAAATTGGTGTTCGGGTCGGAAAAATGATTTTTTTTATTTGTTTATAATTTGGGTCAAAATATGGTTTTGGGAAAGCAACTGGTGCTTTGTGTCGAAAGGTGGTGTTTGGAGAAGTAAAATGACGTTTGGTTCCAGAAAATTGTGTTTCGGTCGAAAAATGTTGTTTCTGTGGGAAAAAAGTGTTTCGGCGGAAAAGAAATGTTATTTGGGTCGAAAACGGTATTCGGTTTGAAAAATAGTGTTTTCCGTATTTTGGTAAAAGAAAAACGGTGTCTACGTTGAAAACTGGCGTTCAAGATGAAAAACTGATGCTTTCAGATTGTGGGTCAAAAAATAGCGTTTGGGTGTAAAAGTGGGATTCGGATAATAAAAAAAATATGGTATTTCGTTTGAAAATAGGTGTTTGGGTCGAAAATGGTAGTTGCGTCAAAAAATAGTGTTTTTGGTATTTCATTTTAAAAAACGGTGTTTGCGTCGAAAATTGGTGTTTGGGTCGAAAAATGCTTCTTTTTGCCCTGTTCGGGTAAAAAAAATGGTGTTTGGGTCGAAAACTGTTGATTTGTTTCCCAAAATGATGTTTGGGTCCAAAAACTGGTGTATCTGCCAAAAGGGTGAAGTTTTTTTTGAAAATAGTAGACGTATGCTACCAATCGATTTCATAACGAAAGTGGATTAGTACCGGTCTGAAGGGGGAGTGAGATGAAATAGAAGTACATATGTATAGTTACAAATAAACTAAAGGAAACACTTGTCACTTAGATGGGAGCAGATGGGGGTTCTGCTCACCATTCTTGTCTAGCCAACTCACGGCACCGCCGTTACGTGATGAGGCGTATTTCCCTACCTCCGAGGATCACTCCCCTCGTTCCTGCCAATCCGCGCGCCCAGTCCCGGACAAGCATGGAGGCCATAGCCCACATATTCTCTGTGTAAACACGCGCACCCTTGAAAATTACATCGTTTCTTGTTAGCCATATAGTCCATGTGCACGCAGGAACTATGAGGTGTGCCACCCGTCTCCGCGTGCCTGCTACCACTGCGTCTGCAGCCCACATTCCCGCGAGGTCGTTGAAACTGGCTAGAGATGTCGCGTCCCCTGCCATACCCCATAGCTCCTGCGCCCAGTGGCATTCACAGAATAGATGGACGACCGTCTCCTGGGCCAGGCTACACAGTGCGCATTATATTGGGTCGCCCTCTCGCCATTTGGATCTATACACACGCGTGAGGAGTCTCTCGTGTGATAGAAGCCACAAGAATACCTTGATTTTCCTGGGAATTTTGGGTTTCCAGATGTTGTTGGGATTTCCACAAGCCCGTGAGATCGGTGTGAGATGTCTCCGCTGACATGTATAATAACTTTTAACTGAGAATCCCTCTGTTGGCTTAGGTGACCACCTTGGCATGTCCCTCTTCGATCCAAACTGCCCATTCCACTCCCCCAGCTTGTCAGCTAGGGCCTCCAGTTGGGTGGCTTCCTCTGGAGAAAAGATGTTCCTACGCAGAGCCACCGACCAGCTCCCACTGTTGCCCTCTATCGTCCAGGAGTTGCTTACCGTCTCTTGTGGAGCGCGTGTTAGAGCATACACCAGCGGGTATAGAATGCAGAATGGTGCATCCCCACACCAGACGTCGGTCTAGAACCGCGTGGTCGTGCCATTGCCGATCTCCCAATGCACTGTCCGTGTGAACTCCTCGCAGTCACTGAATATTCCTTTGCATAACGATGAAGCACGCGCCCCTATTGTCGGCCATCTTCGCGCGTTGGCACCGTGCGCCCCGTACCTGTCACGAAATATATGCACCCACTGGCTCTCTGGCTCGTTTATCCAACGCCATAACCATTTGGAGAGAATGGCTTTGTTCATGTCTCGTAAGTCTAGCACACTTAGTCCCCCGTCGGCCTTGTTTAAGCAAACTGTGCACCAATTCACGAGGTGGGGTTTGGACGTTCCCTCTTGCGTACCGTGCCATAGGAATCGCCGGCGCATAGTCTCTATGCGTTGTAGCACTCCGGCGGGTATTCTGAAGACCGAGAGGAAAAATAATGGAAACGCGGACATCACTACTTGGAGCAGCGTGAGCCTCTCCGAAAGTGTGAAGTTTGCGTCAAAAAACGGTGTTTCGAACGAAAAATGCTTTCTGGGTCGAAAAATCGTGTTTCGGCCGGAAATTGTTGTCTGGGTGGAAAACATGGTGTTCGGGTCCAGAAAATGATGTCTGGTTCAAAATTTGGTGCTTCTCAAGAAAAATGATGTTTGGTTCGAGAAATGGAGTTCCGGTTTTTAAAAAATGGTGTTTCCATTATTTGGGTATAAAAATTGGGGTTTGGGTCGAACAAATGGAGTTTACGTTACTTGGGGTCAAAAATGGTTTTCGGATAAATACTTCAAAAACTGCTGGTTTTGGGTCTCAAAATGCAGTTTTGGGTGAGAAAATGGTCTTTCGGCCTAAAATAAGTTGTTTGGGTTTATCAAGGCGTTATGGTCGAAAAATGATTTATCGGTCCGAAAAAATGGGTTTTTCGTCTATAAAACGGTGTTTGGGTCGAAAATGATAGTTGGGAGAAAACGACTGCGTGTTGATTGTTTCGGTGAAAAAATGTTATTTGGACTAAAAATTGGTGTTCGGTTCGGCAAATTGGTGGATGGACTGAAAATTTATCTCACAATATGGTTTTGGGGGATAAAACCGGTGCTTGGGTTCGTTGTTTTGAAATGTATAATGTTGTTTGGGTCATGAAAATGGTGTTCCGGTCGAAAAATAATGTTTCTGTCGAATGAGTTTTTCGGTGAAAAAAAATATTTTTGGTTCGAAAATGGTATTTGGGTTAAAAAATTAGTGTTTTCGATATTTCTTTTTAAAAAAAAATTGTGACAACGTCGGAAAATGTTGTTCCGATCGAAAAAAGGGTGCTTTTTTTTCTTTATTTTGGTAAAAAAAAATTGTGATGGGGCCGCCGTAAGCGATTGTTTTCCAAAACAAGTTTATTTTTGGGTCAGAAAATAGAGTTTCTGCGTTGAAAATTAGTGATTAGGTTGAAAAAATGATGTTTTCTGAATTTGGGTAAAAAGAATGGCTTTCCGACCCAAGCTGACGTTCCGGTCAAAAAGTCGGATTTGGATAAAGAAAAAAAAAGGGTGTTTCATTTGAAAAACAATGTTTGGGTCGTAAGCGGTAGTTGGGTAATAAAAAAATGTGTTTTATTATTTCATAAAAAAATACAGGTGTTTGCGTCGAAAATTGGTGTTGTTGTTGAAAAAATGTGCCTTTTCTTTATCCGGGTCTAAGCAATGGTGTTATGGGTCAAAAATTGTTGTTTTGTCTCCCAAAATGCTGTTTGGGTCCAAAAAACAGAGTTTCTGCCGAAAAGGTGATGTTTGTGTTTGGGTGGAAAAATGTTGTTTGACTGAAAAAATGATGTCTGGTTCGAAAGATGGTGCTTCGCTTGAAAATTGATATTTGGTTAGAAAGATGGTGTTTCGGTTAAAAAGAAACCGGTTTCCATTTTTTGGGGTATACAATTGGGGTGTTTCGGTTGAGAAAATGGAGTTTTCATTATTTGGGGTCAACATATGGTTTTCGGGCAGGAAATGTAGTTTCAGTTGAAAATTGCTGGTTTGGGTCCCAAAATGCAGTTTGGGGGGAGGTGGGGGGGGGGGGGTTAGAAAATTGCTTTTCGGGCAAAAAAATGTTGTTTGGGTCGATAAGGTGTTTCGGTCGAAATACGATGCTTCGGTCCAAAAAATTGGGTTTTTGGCCTAGGGAACAGTGGTTGGGTCAAAATTGGCAGTTGGGGAAAAAAAACAGCACGTTCATTATTTCGGTGTAGAAATTGTATTCGCTTTGAAAATTGGTGTTCGGGTCGGAAAAATGATGTTTTTTTTTATTTGTTTATAATTTGGGTCAAAATATGGTTTTGGGAAAGCAACTGGTGCTTGTGTCGAAAGGTGGTGTTTGGAGAAGTAAAATGACGTTTGGGTCCAGAAAATAGTGTTTCGGTCGAAAAATATTGTTTCTGTGTGAAAAAAGTGTTTCGGCGGAAAAGAAATGTTATTTGGGTCGAAAACGGTATTCGGTTTGAAAAATAGTGTTTTTCGTATTTTGGTAAAAGAAAAACGGTGTCTACGTTGAAAACTGGCTTTCAGGATGAAAAACTGATGCTTCCAGAATGTTGGTCAAAAAATAGCGTTTGGGTGTAAAAGTGGGATTCGGATAACAAAAAAGATATGGTGTTTCGTTTGAAAACGGGTGTGTGGGTCGAAAATGGTAGTTGCGTCAAAAAATAGTGTTTTTGTTATTTCATTTTAAAAAACGGTGTTTTCGTCGAAAATTGGTGTTTGGGTCAAAAAATGGGCTTTTTTTACTTGTTCGGGTAAAAAAATGGTGTTTGGGTTGAAAACTGTTGATTTGTTTCCCAAAATGATGTTTTGGTCCAAAAACTGGTGTATCTGCCGAAAGGGTGAAGTTTTGGATATGAAAATGCAGTTTTGGGTGAGAAAATGGTGTTTCGGCCTAAAATATGCTGTTTGGGTTTATCAAGGCATTACGGTCGAAAAATGATTTTTCGGTCTGAAAAAATGGTTTTTCGTCGATAAAACGGTGTTTGGGTCGAAAATGATAGTTGATTGAAAACGACGGCGTGTTGATTGTTTCGGTGAAAAAATGTTATTTGGACTGAAAATTGGTGTTCGGTTCGGCAAATCGGTGTATGGACTGAAAATTTATCTCACAATATGTTTTTGGGGGATAAAACCGGTCCCTGGGTCGGTGTTTTGAAATGTATAACGTTGTTTGGGTCATGAAAATGGTGTTCCGGTCGAAAAATAATGTTTCTGTCGAAAGAGTGTTTCGATGAAAAAATATATTTTTGGTTCGAAAATGGTATTTGGGTTAAAAAAATCAGTGTTTTCGATATTTCTATAAAACAAAAATTGTGACTACATCGGAAAATGTTGTTCCGATCGAAAAAGGGTGCTTTTTTTTCTTTATTTTGGTAAAAAAAAAAAATTGTGATGGGGCCACCGTAAGCGGTTTTTTTCCGAAACAAGTTTATTTTTGGGTCAGAAAATAGAGTTTCTGCCTTGAAAATTAGTGTTTTGGTGGAAAAAATGATGTTTTCCGAATTTGGTTTAAAAGAATGGCTTTCCGACCCAAGCTGGCGTTCCGGTCAAAAAGTCGGATGTGGATAAAGAAAAAAAAAGGGTATTTCATTCGAAAAACGAAGTTTGGGTCCTAAACGGTAGTTGGGTAATAAAAAAATGTATTTTATTATTTCATAATAAAAACTGGTGTTTGCGTCAAAAATTGGTGTCGGTGTCGAAAAAATGTGCCTTTTCTTTATCCGGGTCTAAGCAATGGTGTTATGGGTCAAAATCTGTTTTTTTTTTTCTCCCAAAATGCTGTTTGGGTCCAAAAAACAGAGTTTCGGCCGAAAAGGTAATGTTTGGATCGAGTAATGGTGTTTGGGTGGAAAAATGATGTTTGGCTAAAAAAATGATGTCCGGTTCGAAAGATGGTGCTTCGCTTGAAAATTGATGTTTGGTTAGAAAGATGGTGTTTCGGTTAAAAAGAAACCTGTTTCCATTTTTTGGGGGATACAATTGGGGTGTTTGGATTGAGAAAATGCAGTTTTCGTTATTTGGGGTCAACATATGGTTTTCGGGCAGGAAACGTAGTTTCAGTTGAAAATTGCTGGTTTGGGTCCCAAAATGCACTTTGGGGGGGGGGGGGTTAGAAAATGGCTTTTCGGGCTAAAAAATGCTGTTTGGGTCGATAAGGTGTTTCAGTCGAAATATGATGATTCGGTCACTAAAATTGGGTTTTTGGCCAAGGGAAAAGTGATGGGTAAAAGGCAGTTGGGGAAAAAAAACACCGCGTTCATTATTTCGGTGTAGAAATTGTATTCGCTTTGAAAATTGGTGTTCGGGTCAGAAAAACGATGTTTTTTTTTATTTGTTTATAATTTGGGTCAAAATATGGTTTTGGGAAAGCAACTGGTGCTTGTGTCGAAAGGTGGTGTTTGGAGAAGTAAAATGACGTTTGGGTCCAGAAAATAGTGTTTCGGTCGAAAAATGATGTTTCTGTCGAAAAAAAGTGTTTCGGCGGAAAAGAAATGTTATTTGGGTCGAAAACGGTATTCGGTTTGAAAAATAGCGTTTTCCGTATTTTGGTAAAAGAAAAATGGTGTCTACGTTGAAAACTGGCGTCCAGGAAGAAAACTGATGCTTTCAGAATGTGGGTCAAAAAATAGTGTTTGGGTGTAAAAGTGGGATTCGGATAACAAAAAAAATATGGTGTTTCGTTTGAAAACGGGTGTCTAGGTCGAAAATGGTAGTTGCGTAAAAAAATAGTGTTTTTGTTATTTCATTTTTAAAAACGGTGTTTGCGTCGAAAATTGGTGTTTGCGTCGAAAATAGGTGTTTGCGTCTCGAAAACTGTTGATTTGTTTCCCAAAATGATGTTTGGGTCCAAAAACTGGTGTATCTGCCGAAAGGGTGAAGTTTGGGTCGAAAAACGGTGTTTGAGCCGGAAAATGTTGTTTGGGTGGAAAACATGGTGTTCGGGTCCAAAAAATGATGTCTGGTTCAAAATTTGGTGTATCTCAAGAAAAATGATGTTTGGTTCGGGAAATGGAGTTCCGGTTTTTAAAAAACAGTGTTTCCATTATTTGGGTATAAAAATTGATGTTTGGGTCGAACAAATGGAGTTTACGTTACTTGGGGGCAAAAAATGGTTTTCGGATAAATACTTCAAAAACTGCTGGTTTTGGGTGTCAAAATACAGTTTTGGGTGAGGAAATGGTGTTTCGGGCTAAAATATGCTGTTTGGTTTAATCAAGGCTTTACGGTCGAAAAATGATTTTTTGGTCCGAAAAAATTGGTTTTTTGTCGATAAAACGGTGTTTGGGTCGAAAATGATAGTTGGGTGAAAACGACGGCGTGTTGATTATTTCGGTAAAAAAATGTTATTCGGACAGAAAATTGGTGTTCGGTTCGGCAAATCGGAGTATGGACTGAAAATTTATCTCACAATATGGTTTTGGGGGATAAAACCGGTGCTTGACTCGGTGTTTCGAAATATATAACGTTGTTTGGGTCATGAAAATGGTGTCCCGGTCGAAAAATAATGTTTCTGTCGAAAGAGTGTTTCGGTGAAAAAAAATATTTTTGGTTCGAAAATGGTATTTGGGTTATAAAAATCAGTGTTTCGATATTTCTGTAAAACAAAAATTGGGACTACGTCGGGAAATGTTGGTCCGAGCGAAAGAAGGGTGCTTTTTTTCTTTATTTTGGTTAAAAAAAAAATTGTGATGGGGCCGCCGTAAGCGGTTGTTTTCCAAAACAAGTTTATTTTTGGGTCAGAAAATAGAGTTTTTGCGTTGAAAATTAGTGTTTAGGTTGAAAAAATGATGTTTTCCGAATTTGGATCAAAAGAATGGCTTTCCGACCCAAGCTGGCGTTCCGGTCAAAAAGTCGGATGTGGATAAAGAAAAAAAAAGGGTGTTTCGTTCGAAAAACGATGTTTGGGTCGTAAACGGTAGTTGGGTAATAAAAAAATGTGATTTATTATTTCATAAAAAAACAGGTGTTTGCGTCGAAAATTGGTGTCGGTGTTGAAAAAATGTGCCTTTTCTTTATCCGGGTCTAAGCAATGGTCTTATGGGTCAAAAACTGCTTTCTGGGTCGAAAAATGATGTTTGGTTCGGGAAATGGAGTTCCGGTTTTTAAAAAACAGTGTTTCCATTATTTGGGTATAAAAATTGGTGTTTGGGTCGAACAAATGCAGTTTACGTTACTTGGGGGCAAAAAATGGTTTTCAGATAAATACTTCAAAAACTGATGGTCTTGGTTCTCAAAATGCAATTCTAGGTGAGAAAATGGTGTTTCGGCCTAAAATATGCTGTTTGGGTTTATCAAGGAGTTACGGTCGAAAAATGATTTTTCGGTCCGAAAAAATGGTTTTTTGTCGATAAAACGGTGTTTGGGTCGAAAATGATAGTTGGGTGAAAACGACGTCGTGTTGATTGTTTCGGTGAAAAAATGTTATTCGGACTGAAAGTTGGTGTTCGGTTCGGCAAATCGGTTATGGACTGAACATTTATCTCACAATATGGTTTTGGAGGATAAAACCGGTGCTTGGGTCGGTGTTTGGAAATATATAACGTTGTTTGGGTCATGAAAATGGTGTTCTGGTGGAAAAATAATGTTTCTGTCGAATGTTTCGGTGAAAAAAAATATTTTTGGTTCGAAAATGGAATTTGGGTTCAAAAAATCAGTGTTTTCGATATTTCTGTAAAACAAAAATTGTGACTACGTCGGAAAATGTTGTTCCTATCGAAAAAAGGTTGCTTTTTTTCTTTATTTTGGTAAAAAAAAATTGTGGTGGGGCCGCCGTAAGCGGTTGTTTTCCAAAACAAGATTATATTTGGGTAAGAAAATAGAGTTTCTGCGTAGAAAATTAGTGTTTAGGTTGAAAAAATGATGTTTTCCGAATTTGGTTCAAAAGAATGGCTTTCTGACCCAAGCTGGCGTTCCGGTCAAAAGGTCGGATGTGGATAAAGAAAGAAAAAAGCGTGTTTCGTTCGAAAAACGATGTTTGGGTCGTAAACCGTAGTTGCGTAATAAAAAAATGTGTTTTATTATTTCATAAAAAAAAAACAGGTGTTTGCGTCGAAAATTGGTGTCGGTTTTGAAAAAATGTGCATTTTCTTTATCCGGGTCTAAGCAATGGTGTTATGGGTCAAAAACTGTTGTTTTTTCTCCCAAAATGCTGTTTGGGTACAAAAAACAGAGTTTCGGCCGAAAAGGTGATGTTTGCATCGAATAATGGTGTTTGGGTGGAAAAATGATGTTTGGCTGAAAAAATGATGTCTGGTTCGAAAGATGGTGCTTCACTTGAAAATTGATGTTTGGTTAGAAAGATGGTGTTTCGGTTAAAAAGAAACCTGTTTTCATTTTTTGGGGTATACAATTGGGGTGTTTGGGTTGAGAAATGGAATTTTCGTTATTTGGGGTCAACATATGGTTTTCAGGCAGGAAATGTAGTTTCAGTTGAAAATTGCTGGTTTGGGTCCCAAAATTAGTTTGGGGGGGGGGGTTAGAAAATGGGTTCTCGGGCAAAACAAATGCTGTTTGGGTCGATAAGGTGTTTCGGTCGAAATACGATGCTTCAGTCCCAAAAATTGGGTTTTTGGCCAAGGGAAAAGTGGTGGGTGAAAATTGGCAGTTGGGGAAAAGTGGTGGGTCGAAAAAATGATGTTTTTTTTATTTGTTTATAATTTGGGTCAAAATATGGTTTTGGGAAAGCAACTGGTGCTTGTGTCGAAAGGTGGTGTTTGGAGAAGTAAAATGACGTTTGGGTCCAGAAAATATTGTTTCGGTCGAAAAATGTAGTTTCTGTCGGAAAAAAGTGTTTCGGCGGAAAAGAAATGTTATTTGGGTCGAAAACGGTATTCGGTTTGAAAAATAGTGTTTTCCGTATTTTGGTAAAAGAAAAACGGTGTCTACGTTGAAAACTGGCGTTCAGGATGAAAAACTGATTCTTTCAGAATATGGGTTAAAAAATAGCGTTTGGGTGTAAAAGTGGTATTCAGATAACAAAAAAAATATGGTGTTTCGTTTGAAAACGGGTGTTTGGGTCGAAAATGGTAGATTCGTAAAAAAATAGTGTTTTTGTTATTTCATTTTAAAAAACTGTTTTTGCGTTGAAAATTGGTGTTTGGGTCGAAAAATAGTTCTTTTTGTCCTGTTCGGGTAAAAAAAATGGTGTTTGGGTCGAAAACTGTTGATTTGTTTCCCAAAATGATGTTTGGGTCCAAGAACTGGTGTGTCTGTCGAAAAGGTGAAGTTTGGGTCGAAAAACGGTGTTTCGGCCAAAAAATGTTGTTTGGGTGGAAAACATGGTGTTCGGGTCCAAAAATTTGATGCTTCTCAAGAAAAATGATGTTTGGTTCGGGAAATGGAGTTCCGGTTTTTAAAAAAAGGTGTTTCCATTATTTGGGTATAAAAATTGGTGTTTGGGTCGAACAAATGGAGTTTACGTTACTTGGGGGCAAAAAATGGTTTTCGGATAAATACTTCAAAAACTGCTGCTTTGGGTCTCAAAATGCTGTTTTGGGTGAGAAAATGGTGTTTCGGCCTAAAATATGTTGTATGGGTTTATCAAGGCGTTACGGTAGAAAAATGATTTTTCGGTCCGAAAAAATGGGTTTTTCGTCGATAAAACGGTGTTTGGGTCGAAAATGATAGTTGGGTGAAAACGACGGCGTGTTGATTGTTTCGGTGAAGAAATGTTATTCGGACTGAAAATTGGTGTACGGTTCGGCAAATCGGTGTGTGGACTGAAAATTTATCTCACAATATGGTTTTGGGGAATAAAACCGGTGCTTGGGTCGTTGTTCGGAAATGTATGACGTTGTTTGGGTCATGAAAATGGTGTTCCAGTCGAAAAATAATGTTTCTGTCGAAAGTGTGTTTCGGTGAAAAAAAATATTTTTGGTTCAAAAATGGTATTTGGGTTAAAAAAATCAGTGTTTTCGATATTTCGGTAAAACAAAAATTGTGACTACGTCGGAAAATATTGTTCCGATCGAAAAAAGGGTGCTTTTTTTCTTTATTTTGGTAAAAAAAAAAAAATTGTTATGGGGCCGCCGTAAGCGGTTGTTTTCCGAAACAAGTATATTTTCTGGTTAGAAAATAGAGTTTCTGCGTTGAAAATTAGTGTTTAGGTTGAAAAAATGATGTTTTCCGAATTTGGGTCAAAAGAATGGGTTTCCGACCTAAGCTGGTGTTCCGGTAAAAAAGGCGGATCTGGATAACGGAAATAAAAAGGGTGTTTCGTTCGAAAAACGATGTTTGGGTCGTAAGCGGTAGTTGGGTAATAAAAAAAAGGTGTTTTATTATTTCATAAAAAAAACAGGTCTTTGCGTCGAAAATTGGTGTCGGTGGTGAAAAAATGTGCCTTTTCTTTATCTGGGTCTAAGCAATGTTGTTATGGGTCAAAAACTGTTGTTTTTTCTCCCAAAATACTGTTTGGGTCCAAAAAACAGAGCTTCGGCCGAAAAGGTGATGTTTGGATCGAATAATGGTGTTTGGGTGGAAGAATGATGTTTGGCTGAAAAAATGATGTCCGGTTCGAAAGATGGTGCTTCGCTTGAAAATTGATGTTTGGTTAGAAAGATCGTGTTTCGGTTAAAAAGAAACCTGTTTCCATTTTTTGGGGTATACAATTGGGGTGTTTGGGTTGAGAAAATGGAGTTTTCGTTATTTGGGGTCAACATATGGTTTTCGAGCAGGAAATGTAGTTTCAGTTGAAAATTGCTGGTTTGGGTCCCAAAATGCAGTTTGGGGGGGGGGGGGGGTTAGAAAATGGTTTTTCGGGCAAAAAAAATGTTGTTTGGGTCGATATGGTGTTTCGGTCGAAATACGATGCTTCAGTCCTAAAAATTGGGTTTTTGGCAAAGTGAACAGAGATTGAGTCAAAATTGGTAGTGGGGGAAATAAACAGCGCGTTCATTATTTAGTTGTAGAAATTGTATTTGCTTTGAAAATTGGTGTTCTGGTCGGAAAAATGATGTTTTTTTTATTTGTTTATAATTTGGGTCAAAATATGGTTTTGGGAAAGCAACTGGTGCTTGTGTCGAAAGGTGGTGTTTGGAGAAGTAAGATGACGTATGGGTCCAGAAATTTGTGTTTCGTTCGAAAAATGTTGTTTCTGTCGGAAAAAAGTGTTTCGGCGGAAAAGAAATGTTATTTGGGTCGAAAACGGTATTCGGTTTGAAAAATAGTGTTTTCCGTATTTTGGTAAAAGAAAAACGGTGTCTACGTTGAAAACTGGCGTTCAGGATGAAAAACTGATGCTTTCAGAATGTGGGTCAAAAAATAGCGTTTGGGTGTAAAAGTGGGATTCGGATAACAAAAAAAATGTGGTGTTTCGTTTGAAAACGGGTGTTTGGGTCGAAAATGGTAGTTGCATAAAAAAATAGTGTTTTTGTTATTTCATTTTAAAAACCGGTGTTTGCGTCGAAAATTGGTGTTTGGGTCGAAAAATGGTTCTTTTTGCCCTGTTCGGGTAAAAAAAAATGGTGTTTGGGTCGAAAATTGTTGATTTGTTTCCCAAAATGATGTTTGGGTCCAAAAACTGGTGTATCTGCTGAAAGGGTGAAGTTTGGGTCGAAAAACGGTGTTTCGAACGAAAAATGCTTTCTGTCACGCCCCAGGGCGGCCGTCCCCGAGACGTGACAAATATATAAATGATATTAGTAATCCATACACGAGGTCAAATAAATACTCCACAATAGAAAAGGCAATAAACAAGTAACTGACATCAAATATATACAAATAGCGGAAGCTCAAACGACTAAGTCTGTAATTCAAAGACATATTACAGACTAGAGTACACAATCAACCGTCCTGTGAGAGCCAATATACACAACAACAGACATCAACTGACCACATACCGTGCACAAGCACAAGTATAATACATACAATGAACATGGAATGCTGATAGCCTCTGACTCGCAAGACATCCAACGCGAACGCGGGTCTCCTACTCGTATGGCGCCAGGGGAGCTCTTCTTTTGGATCCGACTCAGCGTCAACTGGGGGAAAACATAAGCGAGGGGTGAGCTACAAGCTCAGTGAGTGGTCAGAAACCAAACACCAACATAACATTCGATACTAAGGCAATCTCCTATCAAGGAAACCCTGGGTAGAAACCCAAGGGTTAACAAGGTCACACGGCGGTGCAACCATACCTCACCCTCGCCCTAGCCCCCACAGGGGTGAGCCTAGGGACTTGGAGGGCAAAACTTGCTGTTCTACATTCGTCATCCGGTAGTGCTCTCCCGGGCAGCCTCTACCTGGAGCCGGCCACGGTCAGTACACTGTCGACAGCGTCGATGGTACCTACAGGTGGGGGTCCACCCAGGGCGGCTCGTACCTAGGAAGCATCCACACGGATCCGGTGAAGGGGAGAACGATAATTCACGCTCGCAACGCAAACCCCACGGGAAAACCATCTATACAAGCTGATGGGTCGAGTATCAACGCAAACCCACGGGAAAGCCATCTATACAAGCTGATGGGTCGAGTATCAATGCAACCCCACGGGTGACATAGGATCTTGGGAGATTGCACAAACTGGCAGATCGAACCAACGCCGACCCACTACACCCTCACCCTCAGCCCCTCCTCGGGGTGACATAGGCTCTTGGGGAAGAGGTCGATTGTTCTACACCACTCGTCTTCCGGTAGTCTCTCCCGGTGTGGCCCATACTACCTGGCAGCCTCCCGGCACCTCACAGGGTTCAGGCCTCTACTGGACTAGCCTCCCACGATCACTACCTCAGCCGTATGGGCACGCCAACACGCGTCATGAGTAGTATCTGGGAGGGCTCCTCACCAGACTCTGCTATGCCGGGTAGTCTCTACTCGGAGCCGACGAAGGAAAGAACACTCGACACCCGCGAATACGATCCCTATGGATCCGTCATCATCGGTTATCAAACACCGATAAGCGCAATGAATTCTCATGAATTCCCACCAGGGCGGATAACTCAGATGCGGGGAAGACATTTAATTCTAAGTGTCAAAACCATGATATGACCCCACAAGAGGTCATACACTTGTCTAACACATTAGACAAGAATCATGGCCATATCGGCATATACGTATATATGCAATTAACTACCCAACGATGGCCTACTTAAACATGCATACATGGCATCAAACAGATAAATACACACAAATTATAATCTAACATACGTTGGATAACTCCAACCTAGAAGGGAAGGGTTAAGCACGATCTGCGCAACAACAGGTGCATGCCAATAGTTCCAAGCAAGCCTGAGTCAAGTAGGAACTACATCTACTTACTCAGCTCGCAATAAGAGGGAGGGCGAGAGAGAGGGAAAGCCTCATCCTCTCTTGAAGCGGGTCATAGCTTTGCCCCAACTAGATGGGTGCAACAACTATACCAAACCCTCGAGTACTAAATCAGGAATATTACGCATACACCCCGTTATTAACCCAAGTTAAACATGCTTGATATGTTCAATTAATAATAAGGTAGTAATTCAAACAATATTACGTAAGTCATGCCATATTCTATACAATACATAGGCAAGTATAAGGTAGAATATGGGTTCTACACAATATACGAGCTATACAACCTAGCATGCATGATATCTAACATATTTAGGGTGCAAATAAAACCCCATGGAAGCGCGAAGCACGACTACGTGCCTCGAGCGCTCCCGGAAGGGTTGGAATCAAACCACTCACCTAACGAGCGCACGGCTCGCGAAACGCAAGAGAGCGACGAATTGAATCCGAAGCCCGATACCAATCCGCCAAGGATCATCCAATGGTTGCATTTGGCAATAACAAGCTGCTCGACACCACGAAGCACTCCGAACGCGTCTGAGTGCCGCAAGCACGCCCTCGAGTACCCCGTGCACGCTGCCCATGCACCCCGCACGCATCAAACAACATCAAGCACGTCCTCGAGCACCTCGTGCATGCTTCCCAACGCACTCCGCACGCATCGGGCAAGGCCCCGCACGCCCTCGAGCACCCTGTGCACGCTGCCCGCACACTCCGCACGCATCGGGCAAGGCCAAGCACGCCCTCGAGCACCCCGTGCACGCTGCCAGCACACTCCGCACGCATCGGGCAAGGCCAAGCACGCCCTCGAGCACCTCGTGCACGCTGCCGCACACTCCGCACGCATCGGGCAAGGCCAAGCACGCCCTCGAGCACCTCGTGCACGCTACCTGCACACTCCGCCCGCATCGAACAACGTCAAGCACACCCTCGAGCACCTCATGCACGCTTCCCGCGCACTCCGCACGCATGCGAGCACCTCATGCATGCTTCCTGCGCACTCCGCACGCATGCGAGCACCTCATGCACGCTTCCCGCGCACTTCGCACGCATACGAGCACGCCGAGCGCGCTCCCGCAGCCCCCGCATACCTCTTATGTGATCTCGAGTGTACCAATGCGTCAATCCCACGCCCTTTTAGTACACAAACACAAGTTTAGGTGATGCATGAGGAATCCCATTGGTAAGAGGAGAAGAATATGTATATATGGTTCACTCACACATACTCACAAACAAGTGGTGTGCACACATACACAACACATAACACATGAATATGTGTTTCCCCCCTCTTCAGCTTCTTCAATTCCAAGCACACACAACAACAATACAAGGCAATGGAACTTCTACTCTTCCCAACAGCCACAACAGACCCGGCTGAACCCAACCGAGGAGAGCGGGAGGTCCATCCGTGGCTCCGGCATGCCCGCCGCCGTAGCTCCACCGCTACCACCACCGACCTCCGCACCTCCCCCTCAAACAACACACCTTCAAAGACATGGAAGAGAAGACTTCATCACCACCTCCACTTTCTCCTCTTCATTTTCATTTTTCACCCGAATAGCTGGTCGAGAGAGAAGGTCGAGAGACATTTTGGGCTGTTAAATATCTAAAAGAGGTGACAAACGACCAAATCGTCCCTGCCCCGAAATCCTGGACAGACTTCATTTAAACGGCCATAACCCCCTCAATACAACTCCGAATTGCATGATTCCAGTGGCATTGGAAATATAAGACGATTATATACAACTTTCATGTTTACACCTAGATCAAATAACCCCTCCAGCTATTCCGAAATCTAGGCTAAACATCTTACAGGGCTGCAGCCTGGATTTTTCAACTTCGGGGTATACATGGAAAAATACCCATAACTTTTGATATACGAATCCAGTTGATCCAATTCCACTTCTATATGGAAGCTATCTCCAAGCTTAACATCTCGTAATAATATCGGATTTTTATCATTTCATCTTGGATTTTAACAAAATCAAATCCGAATGCCAATCCAAAAATGCATAATTCCAAAAACGTTATCGGAATTAAACGAAAATTTTATGGGCAATACTAAGCAGTACCAGGACCCATAATATGCAGTTATATCTTTACTCAGAGTCCTTAAACCCCAGAAGGTAGCTAAAAACCAAAATTTTAGCGACTCCGATCGAAATTAGGACTCTAAATGACACAGGTCTAACATTCTCCCCCCCTTAGGAAATTTAGTCCTCGAAATTTAAGGAAACCCAAAGGGAAGACCGAACATAGAGGTGTCGCCCATAGAGTCCCTTGGCTCCTGAGTGGTCCGGGCACCCAACTGGTGCTACCACGCCCTTTAACCGATGGAACGGTCTTGGTGCGGAGCCTCTCTTCACATCTGTCCATAGTCTCAATCAACTGCTCCACGAACGACAAATCCAGCTCGAGGGTGAGCGGCTCGAACGGAATGACGTGAGCAGGATCGTGGACATAATGCCTCAGCTACAAGACATTGGATGACATCTCAGGCACGAGTCAGCCACGGGGGCAAGGCTTCATGACAGCCACCTTCCCTAATCCATTCAAGGACGAAAACCGGTCCGATGGAAGGCCAACTCAACACGCCCCGAACGTCGAAACAGAGGATGCCCTTAAACCGGGACACCTCATGCCAACATGGTCGCCGAACCCTAAGGTAGGCTCCTGGCGACGATGACCTACGTAGCCCTTCCGACGGTTCTTGGTGGTGCAGAGGCACGCACGAACCATCTCGGCCACCGCAAGGTCAATTAAATAACTTATGGCCCCTCCAACAGGCGCTCTACAACCGTCCCAGCACAGGGGAGGTGTAAAACTGCGCCCGTAGAGTGCCCCTTTTCCATTCATCTGGGTGCTCGAATGGCAGTCGTCTCACAGGCAGAACCCTACCCAAAGGGTGGTGCCTCATCCAACTGCCCCAAGTCGAGCACACAGGCAAATAGCATGTCCTCCAAGGCCTAAATCGTCCTCATTGCCTGGCTGTCCGTCGGTATCGAAACGCTGTACTTAAAAGGGAGGCTCGCGCGAAAAGCCTGCCAAAGGCTACGCCAGAACCTCGAAGTAACCCACGCGTCTCAGCCCGAAATAGCACCGACCGGAGTGCCATGAAGACGAACAATCGCGAAGGCTCAAACCCGCGTCGAAGCGTCCAGAGACTCAGTCAGTTGGATAGGGAGGAAAGTGCGGGCCTAGTCAATCGGTCAATGATCATCCAGACGGCATCGTGACCCGAACGTGACTTTAGCGAGCCCACAACGAAATCCATGATAACTCACTCCCACGTTCGAAATTTGGTGCTTCTCAAGAAAAATGATGTTTGGTTCGAGAAATGGAGTTCCGGTTTTTAAAAAACGGTGTTTCCATTATTTGGGTATAAAAATTGGTGTTTGGGTCGAACAAATGGAGTTTACGTTACTTGGGGTCAAAAAATGGTTTTTGGATAAATACTTCAAAAACTGCTGGTTTTGGGTCTCAAAATGCAGTTTAGGGTGAGAAAATGGTGTTTCGGCCTAAAATATGCTGTTTAGGTTTATCAAGGCGTTACGGTCGAAAAATGATTTTTCGGTCCGAAAAATTGGGTTTTTCGTCGATAAAACGGTGTTTTTGTCGAAAATGATAGTTGGGTGAAAACGACGGCGTGTTGATTGTTTCGGTGAAAAAATGTTATTTGGACTGAAAATTGGTGTTCGGTTCGGCAAATCGGTGTATGGACTGAAAATTTATCTCACAATATGGCTTTGGGCTATAAAACCGGTGCTTGGGTCGGTGTTTGGAAATGTATAACGTTGTTTGGGTCAAGAAAATGGTGTTCCAGTTGAAAAATAATGTTTCTGTCGAAAGAGTGTTTCGGTGAAAAAAAATATTTTTGGTTCGAAAATGTTATCTGGGTTAAAAATAGTGTTTCGGTCAAAAAATGTTGTTTCTGTCGGAAGAAAGTGTTTCGGTGGAAAAGAAATGTTATATGGGTCGAAAACGGTATTTGGTTTGAAAAATAGTGTTTTCCGTATTTTGGTAAAAGAAAAACGGTGTCTACGTTGAATGTTAGGCCTGTGGTATTTAGAGTCCTAATTTCGATCGGAGTCGCTAAAATTTTGGTTTTTAGCTACCTGCTGGGTTTGGAAGACTCTGATTGAAGATATAACTGCATATTATGGGTCCTGGTACTGTTTAGTACTGCCTATAAAATTTTTGTTTAATTTCGATAACGTTTTTGGAATTATGCAGTTTTGGATTGGGCATTCGGATTTGATTTTGTTAAAATCCAAGATGAAGAGGTAAAAATCCGATATTATTACGAGATGTTGAGTTTTGAGATAGCTTCCATATAAAAGTTATGGGTATTTTTCCGAGTATACCCCGAAGTTGAGAAATCCAGGTAGCAGCCCTGTAAGATATTTAGCCTAGATTTTGGAATATCTGGAGGGGTTATTTGATATAGGTGTAAACATGAAAGCTGTAGATAATCTTCCTAGCTTTCCAATGCCGCTGGAATCATGCAATTCGGAGCTGCATTGTTGAAGTTATGGCCGTTTAAGTGAAGGCTGCGCAGAGTTTTAAGTCCGAGGACGACTTGGTCTTTTCAGCCCGACCTTGCCTATAAATACCTCCCCAAATGTTACGACCTTAGCATATTTTCTTCCCTCTTTTGCTCTGGTCCAGCCCTATTTGGTGTGTTTTGGGTGGACGAGAAGGAAGTGATGGTGATGGAGAAGAAGAGTTCCATTGGAGGAGATCAAGGTGTGTGTGTGCTTTTGTTGTTTGGTTGCTCTTTCTTTCTTCTCTCTCTCTCAATCCCTCCCTTTTGTATCAAACAGCCCCCCATGTGTTTGTTGATATGCCTAAGTGAAGAAGAAGAAGCAAGGGAAGCTAGATGGAGGTGGTGGTAGCGGTGGTGGCGGTCGAGGTGGTCAAGGGTGCGCTTGCGAGCCCCTACATCTCACCCCACGCTCCCCCTCTCATTTGGGTGAGTTTTCCTCTTCTTTAATTGGTTTTTTATGGCTTTGGGGGTGCTTGGGAGGGCATGCATGGGTGGTGTTTGGGTTTGGGTGCATGTGGGGGCTTGGGGGAGGGCTGGGGAGTGCTGGGCGTGCGCGCGAGGCTGTCCGCGCGCGTGCGCGCGCAGGCAGGCGCTTGGGCTGATGCTGGCAGGCGCGTACGCGCGGGCGTTCGCGTGCGCGTGGTGCGCGCCTCTGCGCACGGTCTGCGAGCTGGGCGTGCTGGCAGGGCGCCCGGGGCCACCTCCGGGGGCTCCCGGGGGTGCGTGCGGTGCTGCCCGAGGCCGGTTTGGCTGTGCTGAGGGTCGGCACCCTCGGGTGGGTGCCCGGGGGGCTCGGGCACGCGTGCGTGCGTGCATGCTTGCGTGCGTTCGAGCCCATATTCGTGGATGTCTAGCCTTAGGCATTCCTGATTGTTTCTATGTGTTAGTGTGTTGTTTTACTCACCCCTTTTGGTACCCTTGACTTACAGATCTCGTCGGATGGGATGCGCATCAATCCGGGTATCGGTGAGTGGTTTGATTCCAACCCTTCCGGGAGCGCTCGATGCACGTAGTCGTGCTTCGCGCTTTCATGGTGCTTTAATTGCACCCTAAATATGCTAGATATCATGCATGCTAGGTTGTATAGCTCGTATATTGTGTAGAACCCATATTCTACCTTATTGCCTATGTATTGTATAGAATATGGTAATACTTAGGTAGTTTTGTTTGAAATACTACCCCTATTTATCAAGCATGTTTAACTTGGGTTAATAACGGGTGTATGCGTAATATTCCTCTGATTTAGGACTCGAGGGTGTGGTATAGTAGTTGCACCCATCGGTTGGGGGCAAAACTATGACCAGCCCGAGAGAGGATGAGGCATTCCCTCTCTCTCGCCCTCCCTCTTTTCGCGAGCCGAGTAAGTAGATGCGGTTCCTACTTGACCCAGGCTTGCTTGGAATTATTGGCATGCACCTATTGTTGCGCGGATCGCGCTTAACCCTTCCCTTCTAGGTTGGTGTCATCCAACGTATGTTATAATTTGTGTATTTGCCTGTTTGACTTCATGTATGCATGCTAAGTAAGCCACCCTTGGGTATTTATTGCATATTATGTATATGCCTAATTGTCCATGAACCTTGCCTAATGCATTTAGGCAACTGTATGACCTCTTATAGGGTCATACCATGGCATTGAGACTTAGAATAAAATGTCTTCCCCCAATCTGAGTTATGCGCCCTGGAGGGAATTCATGAGAATTCGTTACGCTGATCGGTTTTGATAACCGGTGATGACGGATCTGAGAGGATCATTTTCGCGAGTTTAGATTGGTTTCCTCCCTTCGTTGGATCCGTGTAGGGACTTCCTGGTTGAGACAGCTAGCCTGACAGATGGCTCCCATCCGTAGGTACTACCGATGTGTGAAGATGTGCTGATCATGGGAGTATACCAGGTAGGGGCTTCCCGGGATAAGGGCTACCGGTGGACCAAGGGTGTAGAAGCAATCTAGATTCCTCCCAAGAGCCTATGTCACCCCGAGGAGGGGGTGAGGGTGAGGGTTTAGTGGATCGGCGTCTGATGACCGATGATGACGGATCCAAGGGGGATCATTTTCGTGAGTGTAGTTTGGTTTCTTTCCTTCATTGGATCCGCATAGGGACTTCCTGGTTGAGACAGCCGGCCTAACAGAGGGCTCCCATCCGTAGGTACTGCCGATTTGTGAGGATGTGCTGATCATAGGAGTATACCAGGTATGGGCTTCCCTGGATACGAGATACCGATGGACCGAGGACATAGAAACAATCTATATTCCTCCCAAAATCCTATGTCACCCGTCGGGGTGAGGGTGAGGGTGTTGGTGTGAATGTAGTGGGCTCGAGTTGATACTCGACCCACCAGCCGGTGTAGTTGGTTTTCTCATGGGGTTCGCGTTGCGAACATGTAATGGTTCCTCGCAATATCATCGTGACCGGGGCCCCGACATTGAAGCTGCCCTGACAGAGGACTCCCACTTGTAGGTACTCCCGATGCACTCAGCGGATGTACTGATCATGGGAGTGTACCAGGTTAGGCTACACGAAGGTGGGCCACCAGACGATATTGCGAGCATGATACGTTCTCCCCTTCGCCGGATCCGTGTGGATGCTTCCTTGGTACGACCCGCCCTGGGTGGACCCCACCTGTAGGTTCCATCGATGCGCTCGACAGTGTACTGACCGTGGCCGGCTCCAGGTAGAGGCTACCCGGGAGAGCGCTACCGGATGACGAACGGTGTAGAACAGCAAGTTTTGTCCTGCAAGTCCCTAGACTCACCCCTGTGGGGGCTAGGGCGAGGGCGGGGTATGGTTGAACCGCCGTGTGACCTTGTTAACCGTTGGATTTCTACCCATGGCTTTCCTTGATAGGAGATTGCCTTTGTATAAAATGATTATGTTGGTGTTTGGTTTCTGACCACTCACTGAGCTTATAGCTCGCCCCTCGCGTACTGTTTTCCTTTACAGGGGCGTTGTTGGGCGTGGAGCTGGAGCTTCCTTGTGGCGTGGAGCTGGAGCTTCCTTGTGGCGTGGTCTTGCGTGCGTGGAGCGTCTTGTCCGGCGGATTGGTGAGTGCGAGGCTGTCAACAATCCTAGAGTCTTATGTATTTGTAAACCGTGCATGTGGCACTTGTTGTATTTCTTTTGGCTAGACTTGGCTCTCACAGGACATTGATTGTGTATTCGAGTCTGTAATAATGTTTTTGATTTACAGACATGTTGACATTTGATGATTCCGCCTTTCATTTGAGTTATCAGTTATCATTGCTTCATTAGTCTTGTGTATTAATTATTGGAGTCATTTGTTGACCTCTTGTATGATAGCTGATGCTTATATATTTGCCACGTCTTGGGGATTGAAAACTGGCGTTCAGGATGAAAAACTGATGCTTTCAGAATGTGGGTAAAAAAATAGCGTTTGGGTGAAAAAGTGGGATTCGGATAAAAAAAATATGGTGTTTCGTTTGAAAACGGGTGTTTGGGTCAAAAATGGTAGTTGCGTAAAAAAATAGTGTTTTTGTTATTTCATTTTAAAAAACGGTGTTTGCGTCGAAAATTGGTGTTTGGGTCGAAAAATGGTTCTTTTTGCCTTGTTCGGGTAAAAAAAATGGTGTTTGGGTCGAAAACTGTTGATTTGTTTCCCAAAATGATGTTTGGGTCAAAAAACTGGTGTATCTGCCGAAAGGGTGAAGTTTGGGTCAAAAAACGGTGTTTCGAACGAAAAATGCTTTCTGGGTCGAAAAACGGTGTTTCGGCCGGAAAATGTTGTTTGGGTGGAAAACATGGTGTTCGGGTCCAAAAAATGATGTCTGGTTCGAAATTTGGTGCTTCTCAAGAAAAATGATGTTTGGTTCGAGAAATGGAGTTCCGGTTTTAAAAAACAATGTTTCGATTATTTGGGTATAAAAATTGGTGTTTGGGTCGAACAAATGGAGTTTATGTCACTTGGGGTCAAAAAATGGTTTTTGGATAAATACTTCAAAAACTGCTGGTTTTGGGTCTCAAAATGCAGTTTTGGGTGAGAAAATGGTGTTTCGGCCTAAAATATGCTGTTTGGGTTTGTCAAGGCGTTTCGGTCGAAAAATGATTTTTCCGTCCGAAAAAATGGGTTTTTCATCGATAAAACGGTGTTTGGGTCGAAAATAATTGTTGGGAGAAAACGACGGCGTGTGGATTGTTTCGGTGAAAAAATGTTATTTGGACTGAAAATTGGTGTTCGGTTCGGCAAATCGGTGTATGGACTGAAAATTTATCTCACAATATGGTTTTGGGGGATAAAACCGGTGCTTGGGTCGGTGTTTTGAAATGTATAACGTTGTTTGGGTCATGAAAATGGTGTTCCGGTCGAAAAATAATGTTTCTGTCAAACATTTTTGGTTCAAAAATGGTATTTGGGTTAAAAAAAATCAATGTTTTCGATATTTCTCTAAAACAAAAATTGTGACTACGTCGGAAAATGTTGTTCCGATCGAAAAAAGGGTGCTTTTTTTCTTTATTTTGGTAAAAAAAAATTGTGATGGGGCCGCCGTAAGCGGTTATTTTCCAAAACAAGTATATTTTTGGGTCAGAAAATAGAGTTTCTGCGTTGAAAATTAGTGTTTAGGTTGAAAAAATGTTGTTTTCCGAATTTGGGTCAAAAGAATGGCTTTCCGACCCAAGCTGGCGTTCCGGTCAAAAAGTCGGTTTTGGATAAAGAAAAAAAAACGGTGTTTCGTTCGAAGAACGATGTTCGGGTCGTAAGCGGTAGTTGGGTAATAAAAAATTGTTTTTTATTAATTCATAAAAAAAACAGGTGTTTGCGTCGAAAATTGGTGTCGGTGTTGGAAAAAATGTGCCATTTCTTTATCCAGGTCTAAGCAATGGTGTTATGGGTCAAAAATTGTTGTTTTGTCTCTGAAAATGCTTTTTGGTTCCAAAAAATAGAGGTTCGGCCGAAAAGGTGATGTTTGGATCGAATAATGGTGTTTGGGTGGAAAAATGATGTTTGGCTGAAAAACTGATGTCTGGTTCGAAAGATTGTGCTTCGCTTGAAAATTGATGTTTGGATAGAAAGATGGTGTTTCGGTCAAAAAGAAACCTGTTTCCATTTTTTGGGGTATACAATTGGGGTGTTTGGGTTGAGAAAATGGAGTTTTCGTTATTTGGGGTCAACATATGGTTTTCGGGCAGAAAATGTAGTTTCAGTTGAAAATTGCTGGTTTGGGTCCCAAAAAGAAGTTTGGGGGGGCGGGGGGGTTAGAAAATCGTTTTTTGGGCAAAAAAAATGTTGTTTGGGTCAATAAGGTGTTCCGGTCGAAATACGATGCTTCAGTCCCAAAAATTGAGTTTTTGGCCATGGGAACAGTGGTTGGGTCAAAATTGGTAGTTGGGAAAAAAAAACAGCGTGTTCATTATTTCGTTGTAGAAATTGTATTCGCTTTGAAAATTGGTGTTCGGGTCGGAAAAATGATGTTTTTTTTTATTTGTTTATAATTTGGGTCAAAATATGGTTTTGAGAAAGCAACCTGTGCTAGTGCCGAAAGGTTGTGTTTGGAGAAGTAAAATGACGTTTGGGTCCAGAAACTAGTGTTTCGTTCGAAAAATGTTCAATGTCGGAAAAAAGTGTTTCGGCAGAAAAGAAATGTTATTTGGGTCGAAAACGGTATTCGGTTTGAAACATAGTGTTTTCCGTATTTTGGTAAAAGAAAAACGGTGTCAACGTTGAAAATTGGCGTTCATGATGAAAAACTGATGCTTTCAGAATGTGGGTCAGAAAATAGCGTTTTCTTGTAAAAGTGGGATTCGGATAACAAAAAAAATATGGTGTTTTGTTTGAAAACGGGTGTTCGGGTCGAAAATGGTAGTTGCGTCAAAACATAGTGTTTTTGTTATTTCATTATAAAAAACTGTGTTTGCGTCGAAAATTAGTGTTTGGGTCGAAAAATGGTTCTTTTTGCCCTGTTCAGGTAAAAAAAATGGTGTTTGGGTCGAAAACTGTTGATTTGTTTCCCAAAAATATATTTGGGTCCAAAAACTGGTGTATCTGCCGAAAGGGTGAAGTTTGGGTCGAAAAACGGTGTTTCGGCCGGAAAATGTTGTTTGGGTGGAAACATGGTGTTTGGGTCCAAAAAATGAAATCTGGTTCGAAATTTGGTGCTTCTCAAGAAAAACGATGTTTGGTTCGAGAAATTGAATTCCGGTTTTTAAAAAACGGTGTTTCCATTATTAGGGTATAAAAATTGGGGTTTGGGTCGAACAAATGGAGTTTACGTTACTTGGGGTCAAAAAATGGTTTTCGGATAAATACTTCAAAAACTGCTGGTTTTGGGTCTCAAAATGCAATTTTGGGTGAGAAAATGGTGTTTCGTCCGAAAATATGCTGTTTGGGTTTATCAAGGCGTTACGGCCGAAAAATGATTTTTCGGTTCGAAAAAATGGGTTTTTCGTCGATAAAACGGTGTTTGGGTAGAAAATGATTGTTGGGTGAAAACGACGGCGTGTTGATTGTTTCGGTGAAAAAATGTTATCTGGACTGAAAATTGGTGTTCGGTTCGGGAAATCGGTGTATGGACTGAAAATTTATCTCACAATATGGTTTTGGGGAATAAAACCGGTACTTGGGTCGGTGTTTGGAAATGTATAACGTTGTTTGGGTCATGAAAATGGTGTTCCGGTCGATAAATAATATTTCTGTAGAAAGGGTCTTTCGGTGAAAAAAATATTTTTGGTTCGAAAATGGTATTTGGGTTAAAAAAATCAGTGTTTTTGATATTTCTGTAAAACAAAAATTGTGACTACGTCAGAAAATGTTGTTCCGATCGAAAAAGGGTGCTCTTTTTCTTTATTTTGGTAAAAAAAAATTGTGATGGGGGCGGGTAAGCGGTTGTTTTCCAAAACAAGTGTATTTTTGGGTCAGAAAATAGAGTTTCTGCGTTGAAATGTAGTGTTTAGGTTGAAAAAAATGATGTTTTCCGAATTTGGGTCAAAAGAATGGCTTTCCGACCCAAGCTGGCGTTCGGTCAAAAAGTCGGATTTGGATAAATAAAAAAAAGGGTGTTTCGTTCGGAAAACGATGTTTGGGTCGTAAGCGGTAGTTGGGTAATAAAAAAATGTGTTTTATTATTTCATAAAAAAAAAACAGGTGTGAAAACGACGGCGTGTTGATTGTTTCGGTGAAAAAATGTTATTTGGACTGAAAATTGGTGTTCGGTTCGGCAAATTGGTGTATGGACTGAAAATTTATCTCACAATATGGTTTTGGGGGATAAAACCGGTGCATGGGTCGGTGTTTGGAAATGTATAACGTTGTTTGGGTCATGAAAATGGTGTTCCGGCTGAAAAATAATGTTTATGTCGAAAGAGTGTTTCGGTGAAAAAAAATATTTTTGGTTCGAAAATGGTATTTGGGTTAAAAAAATCAGTGTTTTCGATATTTCTGTAAAACAAAAATTATGACTACGTCGTAAAATGTTGTTCCGATCGAAAAAAGGGTGCTTTTTTTCTTTATTTTTGTAAAAAAAAAATTGTGATGGGGCATCGTAAGCCGTTGTTTTCCAAAACAAGTTTATTTTTGAGTCAGAATATAGAGTTTCTGCGTTGAAAATTAGTGTTTAGGTTGAAAAAATGATGTTTTCCGAATTTGGGTAAAAAGAATGGCTTTCCGACCAAAGCTGGCGTTCCGGTCAAAAAGTCAGATTTGGATAAAAAAAAAGGGTGTTTCGTGCGAAAAACGATGTTTGGGACGTAAGCGGTAGTTGGGTAATAAAAAATGTGTTTTATTATTTCATAAAAAAAAAACACGTGTTTGCGTCAAAAATTGGTGTCGGTGTAGAAAAAATATGCCTTTTCTTTATCCGGGTCTAAGCAATGGTGTTATGGGTCAAAAACTATTGTTTTGTCTCCCAAAATGCAGTTTGGGTCCAAAAAACAGAGTTTCGGCCGAAAAAGGTGATGTTTGGATCGATTAATGGTGTTTGGGTCGAAAAATGATGTTCGGCTGAAAAAATGATGTCTGGTTCGAAAGATGGTGCTTCGCTTGAACATTGATGTTTGGTTAGAAAGAAGGTGTTTCGGTTAAAAAGAAACCTGTTTCCACTTTTTAGGGTATACAATTGGGGTGTTTGGGTTGAGAAAATGGAGTTTTCTTTATTTGGGGTCAACATATGGTTTTCGGGCAGGAATTGTAGTTTCAGTTTAAAATTGCTGGTTTGGGTCCCAAAATGCAGTTTGGGGGGGGGGGGGTTAGAAAATGGTTTTCGGGCAAAAAAATTGTTGTTTGGGTCGATAAGGTGTTTCGGTCGAAATACGATGCTTCGGTCCCAAAAATTGGGTTTTTGGCCAAGGGAACAGTGGTTGGGTCAAAATTGGTAGTTGGTAAAAAAAAACAGCGCGTTCATTATTTGGGTGTAGAAATTGTATTTGCTTTGAAAATTGGTGTTCGGGTCGGAAAAATGATGTTTTTTTTATTTGTTTATAATTTGGGTCAAAATATGGTTTTGGGGAAGCAACTGGTGCTTGTGTCGAAAGGTGGTGGTTGGAGAAGTAAAATGACGTTTGGGTCCAGAAAATATTGTTTCGGTCGAAAAATGTAGTTTCTGTCGGAAAAAAGTGTTTCGGTGGAAAGGAAATGTTATTTGTGTCGAAAATGGTATTCGGTTTGAAAAATAGTGTTTTCCCTATTTTGGTAAAAGAAAAACGGCGTCTACGTTGAAAACTGGCGTTCAAGATGAAAAACTGATGCTTTCAGAATGTGGGTCAAAAAATAGCGTTTGGGTGTAAAAGTGGGATTCGGATAACAAAAAAAATATGGTGTTCCGTTTGAAAACGGGTGTTTGGGTCGAAAATGGTAGTTGCGTCAAAAAATAGTGTTTTTGTTATTTCATTTTAGAAAACGGTGTTTGCGTCGAAAATTGGTGTTTGGGTCGAAAATTGTTCTTTTTGCCTTGTTCGGGTAACAAAAATGGTGTTTGGGTCAAAAACTGTTGATTTGTTTCCCAAAATGATGTTTGGGTCCAAAAACTGGTGTATCTGCCGAAAGGGTGAAGTTTGGGTCGAAAAACGGTGTTTCGATCGAAAAATGCTTTCTGGGTCGAAAAACGATGTTTCGGGCGAAAAATGTTGTTTGGGTGGAAAACATGGTGTTCGAGTCCAAAAAATGATGTCTGGTTCAAAATTTGGTGCTTCTCAAGAAAAATGATGTTTGGTTCGAGAAATTGAGTTCCGATTTTGAAAAAACGGTGTTTCCATTATTTGGGTATAAAAATTGGTCTTTCGGTCGAACAAATGGAGTTTACGTTACTTGGGGTCAAAAAATGGTTTTCGGATAAATGCCGGAAAAAAATCAGTGTTTTCGATATTTCTGTAAAACAAAAATTGTGACTACGTCGGAAAATGTTGTTCCGATCGAAAAAAGGGTGCTTTTTTTTCTTTATTTTGGTAAAAAAAAAAATTGTGTTGGGGCCGCCGTAAACGGTTGTTTTCCAAAACAAGTTTATTTTTGGGTAAGAAAATAGAGTTCCTCCATTGAAAATTAGTGTTTATGTTGAAAAAATGATGTTTTCCGAATGGTCAAAAGAATGGCTTTCCGACCCAAGCTGGCGTTCCGGTCAAAATGTCGGATTTGGATAAAGAAAAAAAGAGGGTGTTTCGTTCGGCCTAAAATATGCTGTTTCGGTTTGTCATGGCCTTACGGTCGAAATATGAATTTTCGGTCCGAAAAAATGGGTTTTTCGTCGATAAAACGGTGTTTGGGTCGAAAATGATAGTTGGGTGAAGACGACGGCGTGTTGATTGTTTCGGTGAAAAAATGTTATTTGGACTGAAAATTGGTGTTCGGTTCGGCAAATCGGTGTATGGACTGAAAATTTATCTCATAATATGGTTTTGGGGGATAAAACCGGAGCTTGGGTCGGTGTTTGGAAATGTATAACGTTGTTTGGTTCATGAAAATGGTGTTCCGGTCGAAAAATAATGTTTCTGTCGAAAGACTGTTTCGGTGAAAAAAAAAAAATTTGGTTCCAACATGGTATTTGGGTTAAAAAAATCAGTGTTTTCGATATTTCTGTAAAACAAAAATTGTGACTACGTCGGAAAATGTTGTTCCGATCGAAAAAAGTGGGCTTTTTTCTTTATTTTGGTAAAAAAAAATTGTGATGGGGCCGCCGTAAGCGGTTGTTTTTTAAAACAAGTTTATTTTTGGGTCAGAAAATAAAGTTCTGGCGTTGAAAATTAGTGTAGGTTGAAAAAATGATGTTTTTCAAATTTGGGACAAAATAATGGCTTTCCGACCCAAGCTAGCATTCCGGTCAAAAAGTCGGATTTGGATAAAGAAAAAAAAAGGGTGTTTCGTTCGGAAAACGATGTTTGGGTCGTAAGCGGTAGTTGGGTAATAAAAAAATGTGTTTTATTATTTCATAAAAAAAAAACAGGTGTTTGCGTCGAAAATTGGTGTCGGTATTGAAAAAATGTGCCATTTCTTTATCTGGGTATAAGCAATGGTGTTATGGGTCAAAAACTGTTGTTTTGTCTCCCAAAATGCTGTTTGGGTCCAAAAAACAGAGTTTCGGCCGAAATGGTGATGTTTGGATAGAATAATGGTGTTTGGGTGGAAAAATGATGTTTGGCTGAAAAAATGATGTCTGGTTCGAAAGATGGTGCTTCGCTAGAAAATTGATGTTGGGTTAGAAAGATGGTGTTTCGGTTAAAAAGAAACCTGTTTCCATTTTTTGGGGTACACAATTGGGGTGTTTGGGTTGAGAAAATGGAGTTTTCGTTATTTGGTGGTCAACATATGGTTTTCGGGCAGGAAATGTAGTTTCAGTTGAAAATTGCTTGTTTGGGTCCCAAAATGCATTTGGGGGGGGGGGGGGGGGAGGGGGCGGGGGGTTAGTAAATGGTTTTTCGGGCAAAAAAAATGCTGTTTGGGTCGATAAGGTGTTTCGATCGAAATACGATGCTTCGGTCCCAAAAATTGGATTTTTGGCCAAGGGAACAGTGGTTGGGTCAAAATTGGTAGTTGGGGAAAAAAACAGCGCGTTCATTATTTCGGTGTAGAAATTGTATTTGCTTTGAAAATTGGTGTTCGGGTCGTAAAAATGATGTTTTTTTTTATTTGTTTATAATTTGGGTCAAAATATGGGTTTAGGAAAGCAACTGGTGCTTGTGTCGAAAGGAGGTGTTTGGAGAAGTAAAATGACGTTTGGGTCCAGAAAATACTGTTTCGGTCGAAAAATGATGTTTCTGTCGGAAAAAAGTGTTTCGGCGGAAAGGAAATGTTATTTGGGTCGAAAACGGTATTCGGTTTGAAAAATAGTGTTTTCCGTATTTTGGTAAAAGAAAAACGGTGTCTACGTTGAAAACTGGCGTTCATGATGAAAAACTGATGCTTTCAGAATGTGGGTCAAAAAATAGCGTTTGGGTGTAAAAGTGGGATTCGGATAACAAAACAAATATGGTGTTTCGTTTGAAAACGGGTGTTTGGGTCGAAAATGGTAGTTGCGTCAAAAAATAGTGTTTTTGTTATTTCATTTTAAAAAACGGTGTTTGCGTCAAAAATTGGTGTTTGGGTAGAAAAATGGTTCTTTTTGCCCTGTTTGGGTAAAAAAAATGGTGTTTGGTTCGAAAACTGTTGATTTGTTTCCCAAAATGATGTTTGGGTCAAAAAACTGGTGTATCTTCCGAAAGGGTGAAGTTTGGGTCGAAAAACAGTGTTTCGGCCGGAAAATGTTCTTTGGGTGGAAAACATGGTGTTCGGGTCCAAAAAATGATGTCTGGTTCGAAATTTGGTGCTTCTCAAGAAAAATGATGTTTGGTTCGAGGAATGGAGTTCCGGTTTTAAAAAAACGGTGTTTCCATTATTTGGGTATAAAAATTGGTGTTTGGGTCGAACAAATGGAGTTTACGTTACTTGGGGTCAAAAAATGGTTTTCTGATAAATACTTTCGAGGACTACATTTCCTAACGGGGGAGAATGTTAGGCCTATGTCATTTAGAGTCATTTCGATTGGAGTCGCTAAAATTTTAGGTTTTTAGCTACCTGCTGGAGTTTGAGGACTCTGATTGAAAATATAACTGCATATTATGGGTCCTTGTACCATTTAGTATTGCCCATAAAATTTTCATTTAATTCCGATAACGTTTTTGGAATTATGCAGTTTTGATTTAGTATCCGGATTTGATTTTGTTAAAATCTAAGATGATGAGGTAAAAATCCGATATTAACCTGAGATGTTCAGTTTTGAGCTAGCTTTCATACAAAAGTGAAATTGGATCAACTGGATTCATATATGAAAAGAGATGGGTATTTTTCCGAGTATACCCCGAAGATGAGAAATCCAGGCAGCAGCCCTGTTCGATGTTTAGCCTAGATTTTGGAATAGCTGAAGAGATTATTTGATCTAGATATAAACATGAAAGTTGTAGATAATCATCTTAGCTTTCTAATGGCATTAGAATCGTACAATTCGGAGCTATATTGAGGAAGTTATGGGTATTCTAGTGAAGTCCATTTAGAATTTCTGGTCAGGGACGATTTTGCCATTTGATCCTCCTTTGCCTATTTAATCTCCCCCAAATGTTACGACCTTGGGGTCTCTCTCCTTCCCTCTTTTGCTCTCTAGTCCAGCCCCTTTTGTGTGTATTTATGTGTGTTGTGTATTCCTTCCCCCTTCTCCATCGCATGCTCCATGGACTTTTCCCTCCCCTGATTTTCAGCCAAGAAAGGAGGAGGAGAGGCTGAAGAGGAGGCATAGTGGTGGTAGTGGTTAAGGTGGTCGTGGGTGTGGCGAGAGCCCCACATCTCACCCTTTCCCTTCCTCTCTTTTGGTAAGTTCTTTCCCCCCTTCTTTTATGATTTTTCTAGGTCTTAGGAGCTTTGCAGGGGTCTTGCATACTAGGTGAGTAAGTTTGGGTGTGAGAGGAGGATTGGGGAGGGGTTAGAGGTGGCTCGGCGCGCGCGCGGGTCTGTCCGCGCGCGTGTGCACACAGTCGGGCACGCAGGCGGGCGCGCTGGGGCGCGTGCGAGTGCGCGTGAGGGAGCAGTTGTGTGCGTGTGGGTGCACGAGCGAGCGCGCGGGGTCGGCCGTGCGCGTAGGCGGGCGTGCGAGTGCGCGCAGGTGCGTGCGGGAGTGTCGGGCGCGCAGTGCGTGCATGCGTGCGCGCATGAGGGGCAGCGCGCAGGTGCGCTTCTGGGTGCGCGACAGTGCGCCAGGGGGGGGGGTGCGGGGACGCGTGCACGTGTGTGCATGCGTGCGTATGAGTGCGGGGGCCACGCGTGTGGCTGTCCGGGGGTTTGGGTAGGTGTCGAGGCACTCGGATATGTGTGCGTACGCGCGTTCTTGCATGTGTGCAAGCCTGTATGCGTGCATGTCTAAGTCTTAGGCTTTCCTAGTAAATTCTATGTGTTTTTATGTAGAAATACTCACCCCTATTGATACATTTACCTTGCAGACCTCGTCGGATAGGATGCGCGTCGATTCGGGTATCAGTGTCTTACGCCCCGAGGCGACCGTCCCAGAAGCGTTACCAATCAAGCAATAATCAAAAGGATCAAATAAGATAACAAGGCTACAGGGAAGTGGTAGCCAATAAAAAAGAAATGATGCGGAAGTATAATATACAATTAAGTCTGTAAATCAAAAATATTATTACAGACTCGAATACACCATTACCGTCCTGTGAGAGCCCAAGTCTAGTCCAAGTACAACCATATGTGCGACACGCACAATTACTAATACGTACACAAAAATAGGATTGCTGATAGCCCCGCACTTGCCAACCGAAAGTTGGGACACTCCACGCACGAACTACGCTAGAGGGATGTTCCAGCTCCACGCCCCACTGTTCCTGGTGGAAAACAACACATGATGGGTGAGCTACAAGCTCAGTGAGTGGCAAGAATCCAACTCAAGAATAATAATACAACACTAACACATTTTTTTTTTCAAGGAAAGACATGGATGGGAGAACACCGACAGATATATATGTCACATAGTGACATGACCACACATCACCCTCACCCTCACCCCGAGGGGGGGGGGACTGTTGGGACTTTTGGGGGACAACTAATCCATTAACACTAGCGAGTTGTAACACAAACTAATACCACGCTACAAAGATTCTCCACATCTAGATAAATACATATCAATCCCTCGCATCATCCGGTAGCCCACTCCCGGGTAATCCTCATCCTAACGGTCATCAATGGTCAGTACTGAAGCCTCGTACGATAGTCACATCATACTCTAGGCATTCCCAACTATACAGATTCACCCATAGTCGGTACTCAAGCCTCGTATGTTAGTGACATCATAATCTGGGCATTCCCGACGATACGGCATCACCCGTGGTCGGTACTCCTAGCCTCGTACGATTGCCACATCATACTCTGGGCATTCCCAATGATATGGATTTACCCATGGTCGGTACTTTCGTATGGTAGTGACATCATACTTTGGGCATTCCCGACGATACGGCATCACCCGTGGTCGGTATTCTAAGCCTCGTATGTTAGTCACATCATACTCTGGGCATTCCTAATGATATCGTGGCACAATGCAGGACAGATTCAACACCGGGTAGCTTCAACGCACAATGATGTAGGTAAACAGTACTCCTCGCTCACAATATCATCCGGTAGCCCTCTCCCAGGTAGCCCTCTCCCTGACGGCCTTCCGATGGCACGGTAGCACCACGCAGGGTAGCTCCAACACTGGGTAGCTTCGGCGCACGATGATATAGGGAGAAAGCACTTCATGCTCGCAATACGATCGCACGATGATGTTGGAAGATAGTACTCCACGCTCACAATATCATCTGGTAGCCCTCTCCCAAGTAGCCCTCTCCCAGGTGGCCTTTCGGTGGCACGGTGGCACCACACAGGGTAGCTTCGACGCTAGGTAGCATTGACGCACGATGATATGGGGAGGGAGTACTCCATTCTCGCAAGACGATCCTCCCGAATCAACTACTATCATCTAACAATTACCAATTGATATACAAAATTCTCTTGAATTCCCGCACAGATGCATCACTTAGATGCAGGGGAAAGAAGCTAAACACTCGCACTCAATTATGACAAGACATGATCATAAAGACGGGTCATGCACACGCCTAACATACTATTGTCATAGCTATCGGGTAACAAACACCGAGTAGCTTCTACGCACGACGATGTAGGGAAACAGTACTCCACGCTCGCAATATCATCCAGTAGCCCTCTCCCAGGTAGCCCTCTCCCAGGTAGCCCTCTCCCTGACGGCCTTCCGGTGGCACGGTGGCACCATGCAGGGTAGCTTCAATGCTGGGTAGCTTCGACGCACGATGATATGGGGAGGGGGTACTCCATGCTCGCAAGGCGATCCTCTTGGATCAACTACTATCATCTAACTAATACCATTGCTAATGAATTCTTATGAACTCCCACACGGATGCATCTCTCGGCGTGGGGAATAAGTCCTTGCACTCAATCAGGATAGGACATGATCCTAAGGGCCGTCATACAAGCGTCTAACACAGATAGGCCTGACATTCTATTATCATAGCTATCAGATAACAAACATCAATACAATAATGAATTCTCATGAATTCCCAAAGAGTTGCATCACTCGGATGCAGGCAAGATAGCTACTACATTTGCCCACTAAAACAAGTATGCTCCTGACAACAACAGATCATAGATATACCTATCACAGATAAGGCCAAACAATTAAACATACACACAATTATCACATGAGAGTTCCTATCACAACAAGAGTGCATAGACCACATGTCCAAGGAACCTAGCATTCAAGAATTAACCACACTAAGCATCTACCAACACGAAGGCAATACTACGAAAGGACACCTTTAGTATAACATACCCAACATTCCATGCTATATATATAAAGGCTACAAAGTGATAATAGCAATATTATTTGAAAATCAATAATGAGTATAGCTATAGAACCCCATGGGTACGCGATGCACAATCACATGCATCGAGCGCTTCCCAAAATGGGTGGATCAAACCACTCACCAAAAACCTATTCATTGCGAGTTCCGCCAACGAAATCTGCAAAACACAACCAATGATTATCAAATCAAACATGAAGTTTCTTGGCACCTATATATAAGCCAATTTCATGAAGACAACAACTCCTGATACTGTCCACACCATGCATAATAGCTCTTTGACACATATTTATACAAGACTAGTCCATCTACAGCAATCAGCCCCAAACATTTGATCGCCTACGTGGGGAGTTTGTGGGGTCTTCGCTCTGAGACACGGATATACTGTACACAGAGGTGAAAAACAGGTAATCCAATTCTGCTTCCGAGGCTTGACTAAAGGAGTCTTGGGACATAGGGGTACAAATGGGGTGTGTATAGGGGGCGGCTAGTTGGATCAAGCCGTCTGGTCAGGGGCGGCTAATAGGGTTTAGCTGTCCGGGGCCTGGTCTGGTTTGGGCAGAACTTCGGTAGGAAATGGGTTTGGACAGGGGCTAAGCTAGGTTTAGCCCGGGTTTCTGGAGGGTGGAATGAGAGGGTATTTTATGTAGGGAAATGGGTATTTCTCTCACAAAAGGGGCTCTCTCTCTCTCTCTCTCTCTCTCTCTCTCTCTTGGGATTTCTAGTGGGGAAAGGGAATGTGAATTGTGGGTTGTGGATTGTTGATGTGAATTGGGGATGATTTAAAGGCTTGGGACCTCCTCTATTTATAGTAAAAGAGAGGCAGGGGAATGTCCAGGAGATAATAGAGTGGCTTGGCTAATAGTGTGTGTGATTAGACCCCTCATTAATTCTCTGGTTCTTCTGTGAGGACCAGATGAAGGGCGGCTAGTGCTAACTAGACGCCCAGGATGGGGCGGCTACTTCCTGGTAGCCGCCCCTATCATAACCTGCCAAACGTCCCATCTCTGACAGGCGGTGGCTTGGGTCGGTTACTTGGGTTGATCCGGCCAAGATTGGGCGGCTAAAAATCATCACCCGCCGCAATGATCAGCATTTAATACTCCTTTATGTCCCATCCAGGGGACTGGTCCAGTGTCGGCCAGGGGGGGCGGCTAGTGCTAACTAGCCGCCTGGTATGGGGTGGCTAGTTTGGTCTAGCCGCCCCTAGCCAAGGATTTAGGGTTTTTTTGGGTTTCTGGTTTTTAGCTTAGGGTTAGGGTTAGGGTTTTCGATTTCTGGTTTAGGTTAGGGCTAGGGTTTGGGTTTTCGGTTTCCTGAACTTCGGTTCTCTACTTGATGTCCAAATGTGGGATATTTCCGGGTGTTACTTGAAGTATTTCTGTCTTTCTGGATGGTCAAAATTGGAGTATCTACTGCATCCGCACTGCCCAAAGCCGTAATAAGAGCTATGCTGATCATCGATGTCGTGACCTCACCTTCGAGGTTGGAGATCATGTGTTTCTGAAGGTGTCCCCACATTAGGACATCTTCCATTTTGGCGTTCGGGAAAGCTAACAACGCGGTTCATTGGCCCAATTTTAGTGCTTGATTTCGTTTTTGAGGCATGTCAGCATCCTAAGGCGAAATACTAATATCAGAGTGTGCGGATAAAAATCCTACGACTCATCTACATGACTAGACTTAGGCTTTGATAGGCCCAGGCTCTGATACCAACTTTGTTACGCTCTAGAACGACCCTCCCGGGACCATAACAATCCTACAATACAATGACTCATACACAAGAGGTCAACAATGACCCCTAATGAAAATGAAACAATAATCGCATAAATAACAAGGCGACTAGAAAGCGATAAGTAACTAAAAATAATGCGTAAGCATAAAATATAATTAAGTCTATAACTCAAAAACATTATTATAGACTCGAATACACAATCACCGTCCTGTGAGAAACCAAGTCTAGTCCAAATACAACCACATGTGCAACACGCACAATTATTAATACATACACAAAAATAGGATTCCTGACAGCCCCGCACTTGCCAACAAAAATAATTTGTGTCATTTTAGAACTTATAAAATGGGTGTATTATTATTATTATTATTATTATTATTATTATTATTATTATTATTATTATTATTATTTTGGTGTTGTTCCTCCTGGTTGATTGACATATGAGTGTTTTCTTTGGTTTGATAACTGTCTTGGTGTAATTGAAAATGTTAATTTTTTTATAGGTTTTCAATTCCGATTGGTATGTGAATTTTCATTTGTTACTGATTAGTGGTGGATTAGATATGGATAATTATTAACTCTCTTAGTGTGATAGGGACACCTTGGGTGAGCTTAAGAAGTCTCACCTCCCCATTGGTTATTTGTGTTCCTTCTATTGAATAGTTGGGTAAGCTTAGCTTAAGTTCACCCCCCTTATTAGCGTCACCACTATATAAACCCTTCTAGTAACTTTATCTCACTCAAACCCCCATTTTCTATGACTTTTTCTCTCTCTTTTGTGGCTATCTCAGCTGCTCTTTGTTGAGAAGGTTTGGTAGGTGTGTTCTAAAATTATTTATTAGATCAGTGTTGGGGGAAATGTGTGGGTTGTTCAGGTATGTTGAATAGCTTGTGTATGCTTGTTTTAAGTTAATCTCCCTTCCTAACCCTTCTTTCCCCTCTCTGTTTGCTCTGTTTAGTGTGGATAAGCTTTTGGTTAGTTTTGGAGAAAGTGATTATGGTGATGGGTGACTTGTTTAATGCTTAGAGAGGTATGGCAGATTTCTGTCTTCTTGAAATCCTTGTAAAACTAGTACCTGGAGTTATATTCAGAGGTTTAGATCATGTTCCATGATCATGCTTATGTCTAGATGCTATGCATGAAATTTGGGGTTAATCTGTTAATTGTGATGGAAGCTATAAGCCAATCTCCAAGGACTATCCAGATTCGCTCGTGAAATGACTAATTTATGAAACGATTTTATTTCAAGCATTTAGAGGTATAATTAGACTCCGATATCTACATAGATTATGATCCCCATATGTGAATGAATGTGTGTAATTTATTTCATAATATTTGGATGTGTATTTGGTGTTGGGGACATCAAAGTTTAAGGATGTTTGGGGTTGAAGAGCTAGTTTTGACGTGTTTGAGTTTTATGTTATTATGCTTGATGTGGGCAATATCTGGAGCTGGTGTCTTAATGAAATATGATGTATATATATCAAGAGATATCATATTTAATTTGAGCACCATTGGTTGTGGGATCTAGAAGTTATCGTATTTCTCGCAAGTTTGTGCTGTTGTGGGAGTGCATCGTGCTCTTCCCCACCTCCGCTCTGCTCATTGTCCCACATCGACTCCTCGTGGATTGAGCAAGTGACGATTTGGTATTGTTGAGTGGTCCAACCCATGCAATAGAAGTTATAATAGCATGCTTGTTAGGTACTATGGTATATTTTATACAATGGAATGATACTATAGAGAACATATTTGGGTTATATTGCTTGTATATGATGATGGATGTGTTATGTAGGATTAAATACTGTATTGTAGGATAATTTGCACATACTTATTGATATGTACCTTATAATTAGCTATAATTTTTTACTCTACTTGTCCTTACATCATGTTTGTACGTTTAGTAAGTGTGGATAAGGAAATAGCTTTCCCCTGCGTCCTCGTGATGCATCTGTTGGGAATTATGTGGATTCCAACTAGCTAGTTGTCGAGTATGGTATACATTGATCAATGTGATCCCCGTGAGTGTGGAGCATATCACCTCGACGTCATCGTGCATTGAAGCTACCCTGTGAGGTGCCTCCTCGTTACTGGTACCGTCGTGGGCAGGCTGCCAGGGAGAGGGCTACCTGGGAGAGGGCTACCGGATGACGTTGGGTGATTGTGGAGTATTTTTTGATAATTTGTTGCGTATTCATTTAAGTGTTGACTATGTATTATCTTCATTGTGTGGTGGTTGGCTATTCACCAAGCTTTTAGCTCATCCCTCGTTTTCATTTGTTTCTCTCCAGTGAAGGCAGAGCAGGTCACGAAGGAGCTCCCATGAGGTGTTTCTTGGCTGCCTGTGTTACGTCCATCTTTTGAGATTAGCGAGCAAGGTTGTCAGCAGTCTTGTTGTTTTGTATGTACTTCTTTTTGGTGCTTGGGCACATGTTGTATGTATTCCCTTTCTTCGTCAGACTTGGCTCACCCAGGACAGTGATTGTATACCCTCTATGTGTAATGATATTTTTTGTTACAAACTTGTTTATATTATGCTTCTGCTTCCCAGCCTAGTCTTTGATCTATTAATCCTTATATGTAGATATCGTGTTAGCCTCATGTATGATATTCTGATATTGCTATTATTGTTACAAACCAGGGACGGTCGTGTCACGCCCCAGGGCGGCCGTCCCCGAGACGTGGCAAATATATAAATGATATCAGTAATCCATACACGAGGTCAAATAAATACTCCACAATAGAAAAGGCAATACACAAGTAACTGACATCAAATATATACAGAAAGCGGAAGCTCAAATGACTAAGTCTGTAATTCAAAGACATATTACAGACTAGAGTACACAATCAACTGTCCTGTGAGAGCCAATATATATACAATAACTGACATCAACAGTCTACATACCGTGCACAAGCACAAGTATAATACATACAATGAAAAGGGAATGCTGATAGCCTCCGACTCGCAAGACATCCAACGCGAACGCAGGTCTCCTACTCGGATGGCGCCAGGGGAGCTCTTCTCTTGGATCCGACTCAGCGTCAACTGGGGAAAAACATAAGCGAGGGGTGAGCTACAAGCTCAGTGAGTGGTCAGAAACCAAACACCAACATAACATTCGATTCTAAGGCAATCTCCTATCAAGGAAACCATGGGTAGAAACCCAACGGTTAACAAGGTCACACGGCGGTGCAACCAAACCTCGTCCTCGCCCTAGCCCCCACAGGGGTGAGCCTAGGGACTTGAAGGACAAACTTGCTGTTCTACACCGTTCGTCATCCGGTAGCGCTCTCCCGGGCAGCCTCTACCTGGAGCCGGCCACGGTCAGTACACTGTCGACAGCGTCGATGGTACCTACAGGTGGGGGTCCACCCAGGGCGGCTCGTACCTAGGAAGCATCCACACGGATCCGGCGAAGGGGAGAACGATCATTCATGCTCGCAATATCGTCCGGTGGTCCACCCTCGTGTAGCCTCACCTGGTACACTCCCATGATCAGTACATTCGCCGAATGCAACGGGAGTACTTACAAGTGGGAGTCCTCTGTCAGGGCAGCTTCAGCATCTGGGCCACGACATGCGACGATATTGGGAGGAACCACTACTTGTTCGCAGCGCGAACCCCATGGGAAAACCTACTACACAAGCTGGTGGGTCGAGTATCAACTCAAGCCCACCCCACTCACGCCAATACCCTCACCCTCACCCCGATGGGTGACATAGGATCTTGGGAGCAATACCCTCACCCTCACTCCAACGGGTGACATAGGATCTTGGGAATTACACGAACTGGCAGATCGAACCAACGCCGACCCACCACACCCTCACCCTCACCCCCTCCTCGGGGTGACATAGGCTCTTGGGGAAGAGGTCGATTGTTCTACTCCACTCGTCTTCCGGTAGTCTCTCCCGGTGTGGCCTCTACTACCTCGTGCACAGGGTTCAGGCCTCTACCGGACTAGTCTCCCAAGACCGCTACCTCAGCTGTATGGGCACACCAACACGCGTCATGAGTAGTATCTGGGATATCTCCACCGGACTTTACTACGCCGGGCAGTCTCTACTCGGAGCCGACGAAGGAAAGAACACTCGACACTCGCGAATACGATCCCTATGGATCCGTCATCATCGGTTATCAAACACCGATAAGCGCAATGAATTCTCATGAATTCCCTCCAGGATGCATAACTCAGATGCGGGGAAGACATTTTATTTCAAGTGTCAAAGGCATGGTATGACCCCATAGGAGGTCATACACTTGGCTAATCTCATTAAACAAGGCTCATGGCCCAAATAAGCATATACAGAATATGCAATTAATTACCCAGGGATAACTTACTTAAACATGCCTACGAGGGCAAAAAAAATATTCAATCACATAAGTACGACTTAAGCAGGCGTTGGATATCACCAACTCAAAGGGGAGGGTTAAGCGCGATCCGCGCGACAATAGGTGTATGCCAATAATTCCAAGCGAACCCGAGTCAAGTAGGAACTACATCTACTCACTCGGTTCGCAAAAGGAGGGAGGGCGAGAGAGAGGGAATGCCTCATTCCCTCTCGAAGCTGGTCATAGTTTTGCCCCAACAAGATGGGTGCAACAACTATACCACACCCTCGAGTACTAAATCGGGATTATTGCGCATACACTCCGTTATTAACCCAAGTTAGGCATGCTGGATGTGTTCAATTAATAATACAGGTAGTAATTCAACAAAATAACCTAAGTCATGCCATATTCTATACAATACATAGGCAAGTATAAGGTAGAATAGGGGTTCTACACAATATACGAGCTATACAACCTAGCATGCATGATATCTAACATATTTAGGGTGCAAATAAAGTCCCATGGAAGCGCGAAGCACGACTACGTGCCTCGAGCGCTCCCGGAAGGGTTGGAATCAAACCACTCACCGATACCCGAGTCGTCGCGCATCCCAACCGACGAGGTCTGCAAGCCAAGGGTACCAAAAGGGTGAGTAAAATCATAAACAAACATATAAAATCAATTAGGGATGCCTAAGACATAGACATCCACGCATACGGGCTCGAACGCACGCATGCATGCACGCACGCACGCGTGCCCGAGCCCCCCGGACACCCACCCGAGGGTGCCGACCCTCCGCACGCCCAAAACGGGCCCCGGCAGCCCTGCACGCACGCACGCGGAGCCCCGGGCGCAGCCCCGGGCGTCCCGTGCGCACGCCCCGCGCGCACCGCGCGCAGACCGCGCGCAGGCAGCGCGCAGACGCGTGCACCTGCGCGCAGGCACGCGCGCCCGACCCGCGCGCACGCCCCCGCGCCCCAGCTCGTGCGCGCGCGCGCTCCCGCGCGTCCCAGCGCGCCCCAGCACGCTCCAGCGCCCCGCGCGCGCCTCAGCGCGTGCCAGCGCCCCGCGCGCGCCCGCGTGCGCGCTCGCGCGTGCGGACCCGCGCGCCCAGCCTCCCAACCCCTCTCCCAAGTCTCCCACATGCACCCAAACCCAAACACTACCCATGCATGCCCTCCCAAGCACCTATACATGCATTAAAACCAACTAAAGAAGAGGGAGAAACTCACCAAATGGAGTCGGGGGCGTAGGGGCTCGCAAGCGCACCCCCGACCACCACCACCACCACCCCTTCCTAGCTTCCCAAGCTTCTTCTTCTTCTTTGGGACATATCAACAAACACATGGGGACTGGCTGATTAGAGAGGGGAAGGAAAACACATGGGATTTGATAGGGGAGGAGGAGATGAGAAACAACAACACAACTTACACACACCAACCTTTATTCCTTCACTTCCAACTCCTCTTCTTCTTGCTCCATCTCCTTCTCCTTCTCCTTCTCCTCCTCCAAATACACACCAAAAGAGGGAAAAAGAGAGGCCAAACCGAGGCTGAAGAGCTGAAGTCGTGCACATTTTGGGGCCTTTAAATAGGCAAAGTCGGAGTGAAAGACCAAGTCGTCCTCGGACTTAAAACTCTGCGCAGCCTTCACTTAAACGGCCATAACTTCCTCGATACAGCTCTAAATTGCACGATTCCGATGGTATTGGAAAGCTAAGACGATTATCTACAACTTTCATGTTTATACCAAGATCAAATAACCTCTCCAGCTATTTCAAAATCTAGGCTAAACATCTTACAGGGCTGCTGCCTGGATTTCTCAACTTCGGGGTATACATGGAAAAATACCCATATCTTTTAATATACGAATCCAGTTGATCCAATTCCACTTCTATATGGAAGCTATCTCCAAACTTAACGTCTCGTAATAATATCGGATTTTTATCTCTTCATCTTGGATTTTAACAAAATCAAATCCGAATGACAATCCGAAACTGCATAATTCCAAAAACGTTATCAGACTTAAACGAAAATTTTATGGGCAGTACTAAACAGTACCAGGACCCATAATATGCAGTTATATCTTCAATCAGAGTCCTCAACCCCACTAGGTAGCTAAAAACCAAAAATTTTAGCGACTCCGATCGAAATTAGGACTCTAAATGACACAGGTCTAACATTCTCCCCCCCTTAGGAAATTTAGTCCTCGAAATTTAAGGAAACCCAAAGGGGAGACCGAACGTAGAAGTGTCGCCCATAGAGTCCCTTGGCTCCCGAGTGGTCCGGACACCAAACTGGTGCTACCACGCACTTTAACCGAAGGAACGGTCTGGGTACGGAGCCTCTTCTCATATTGGTCCATGGTCTCGATCAACTGCTCCCCGAACGACAAATCCTGCTCAAGGATGAGCGGCTCGAACGGAATGACATGAGCATGATCGTGGACATAATGTCTCAGCTATGAGACATTGGATGACGTCACAGGCACGAGTCAGCCACGGGGGCAAGGCTTCATGACAGCCACCTCCCCTAATCCACTCAAGGATGAAAACCGGTCCGATGGAAAGCCGACTCAACACGCCCCGAACGTCGAAACAGAGGATGCCCTTAAACCGGGACACCATATCCGGTAGACCTCTCCCAGGTAGCCCTCTCCCTGGCGGTGGCACCACGCAGGTGTAGATACCCCAATTTTGACCGTCCAGAAAGACAGAAATACTTCAAGTAACACCCAGAAATATCACACATTTGGACATCTAGTAGAGAACCAAAGTTTAGGAAACCGGAAACCCTAACCCTAGCCCTAACCTAAACCGGAAACCCTAACCCTAGCCCTAACCTAAACCCAAACCCTAAACCCTAGCCCTAACCTAAACCCAAACCCTAAACCCTAGCCCTAACCTAAACCGGAAACCCTAACCCCAGCCCTAACTTAAACCGGAAACCCTAACCCCAGCCCTAACCTAAACTGGAAACCCAAACCCTAAACCTTAGCCCTAACCTAAACCGGAAATCCTAACCCTAACCCAAAAAACCCCAAGACCCTAGCAAAGGGTGGCAAGCCCAAACTAGCCGCCTCATACCAGGCCGCTAGTTAGCACTAGCCGCCCCCCTGGCCTACCTTGAACCGCTTCCCTGGATGGGACATAAAGCAGCATTAAATGCTGATCGTTGCGGTGGGTTGTGACCTTTAGCCGCCCTATCTTGGCCAGATCAACCCAAGTAACCGACCCAAGCCACCGTTTGTCAGAGATGGGACGTTTGGCAGGTCATGATAGGGGCGGCTACCAGGAAGTAGCCGCCGTATCCTGGGCGGCTAGTTAGCACTAGCCGCCCTTCACCTGGTCCTGACAGAAGAACCAGAGAATTAATGAAGGGTCTAATCACATACACTATTAGCCAAGCCACTCCATTACCCTCTGGATATTCCCCTGCCTCTCTTTTACTATAAATAGAGGGGGTCCCAAGCCTAAATCCATCATCCACAATTCACATTTCCAATTCACAATCAAAACACACACTCCCTTCCCCCACTAGAAATCCCAAGAGAGAGAGAGAGAGCCCCTTTTGTGAGAGAAATACCCATTCCCCACATAAAACACCCTCTCATCCCACCCTCCAGAAACCTGGGCCAAACCTAGTTTAGCCCCTGCCCAAGACCAAACCCATTTCCTACCAAAATTCTGCCCAAACCAGACCAGCCGCCCCCTATCCACACCCCATTTGCACCCATATGTCCCAAAACTCCTTTAGTCAAGCCCCGGAAGCAGAATAAGATACCTGTTTTTCACCTCTATGTAAGGTATATCCGTATCTCAGAGAGGAGACCCCACAAACTCCACACGTAGGTGATCAAATCCAACCCAACCTTTTCTTGCTTTTAGAAAAAGCAGGTGTCAATCACACAAACCCCTGGAATCCTCTTGAGCCGCTGTCGGGCGCCTCAACCAGGAACGACACCTCACCCTTCCGAGAAGATGATCCAACCGAGCCCGCCAGGGCATGCATCCGATCCGAATCCCCGAAGAACCCCCACAAACGCACGTGCGCACCCGCGCACCGCCGGATCCTTTCCGACGCACCGACAAATCTGGCGATCACGGTGGGACCTCCCTCGTGAAAAATAACAAAAGGTAATCCTCTTCTGCCCCCTTTTACAAGCTTGACTAGAATGCTATCAACCCTCTAGGAAGGTTAGAGTTTCCCACCCCTCGAATCAGTTCCTCCTCTAATTCACATCACAGCATCATTTACTGCTTTGTAAGCCGCACACCGCTGGGCAATCCTTTACTGCTTTGTAAACCGCACACCGCTGCCTTTACTGCTTTGTAAGCCGCACACCGCTGCGCAATCCTTTACTGACCACTGCGCAATCCTTTACTGCTTTGTAAGCCGCACACATCTGCGCAATCCTTTACCGCTTGATTTACTGCTTTATATCTACATTCATTCCCTTGAACCATTTCACACACATCATGGAATCCCGCATAGAGGAGGAGATACTAGAGGAAAGAATCCACCAAGAGGGTCAGGCCACGCAATTCCTGACCCATCTAGAGGAAAAGATGGCCAGTCTAGGATACCAATCCGTAGAGGACATGTTTCATGACCTCGCCGACTACCGTCAGGTCAAAACCTTAAGACAGGAGGCCCCTATCGAAAACCCTAAGGTCATTCCCAAACCCCGTTCACACCCAGTCACTCGATCAACCCGAGCATTTTTTCGTTCACCCCCCTTTCCCCCGCGAATCCAATGTTCCCAACCATTTCCACCCCAGGCCCTTACCAGGCCACCCCAAACCCGGGACCACTAGGCAGCCCTCCCAGGGGAGAAACACTGGATGAAACCATCCAGAGAATCCTCTCCGAGACTGGTCCCTCAGCCCCCAAGCACATGTTTCTACATAACCTGAGACAAATCCCATCAGTCCATCTACCGGAAGGATTCAAGATCCCCAAATTCTGCCGGTATAACGGTCGTGGAGACCCAGACATCCATTTAACTGCCTTTTGTCTAGACGCCCGCCCCTTTCTAGATAATCAACATTTACTAGTCTTCCTCTTCCAGAAATCATTGGAAGGAGAAGCACTACAATGGTTCTCCACCCTCCCTGTAGATCACTTGTCGAATTTCTCGGCTGTAAGCGAGAAGTTCTTAGGCCGCTACGGTTACCAGAGGATCAAAACCCCCTCTATTTCGGATTTAACCGTAGAGAGAATGAGGCTTAGGGAGGAATTTGAATATTACGTGTCTCGGTGACGCACACTCATCCACCGAACCAGACTGCAACTCACAGAATGTCAAGAAATTGACATGATGTTACAGAGCCTGAGTCCAGAGTGTCACGCCCCAGGGCGGCCGTCCCCGAGACGTGGCAAATATATAAATGATATCCTCTTGGATCCGTCATCATCGGTTATCAAACACCGATAGGCGCAATGAATTCTCATGAATTCCCTCCAGGGCGCATAACTCAGATGCGGGGAAGACATTTAATTCTATGTGTCAAAACCATGGTATGACCCCACAAGAGGTCATACACTTGTCTAATACATTAGACAAGAATCATGGCCATATCGGCATATATATATATATGCAATTAACTACCCAATGATGGCCTACTTAACATGCATACATGGCATCAAACAGATAAACACACACAAATTATAACCTATTATACGTTGGATAACACCAACCTAGAAGGGAAGGGTTAAGCGCGATCTGCGCAACAACAGGTGCATGCCAATAATTCCAAGCAAACCCGAGTCAAGTAGGAACTACATCTACTCACTCGGTTCGCGAAGAGAAGGAGGGCGAGGGAGAGGGAATGCCTCATCCTCTCTCGAGCTGGTCATAGTTTTGCCCCAACAGATGGGTGCAACAACTATACCACACCCTCGAGTCCTAAATCAGAGGAATATTACACATACACCCATTGTTAACCCAAGTTTAGACATGCCTGATATGTTCAAATGATAGTAAGGGTAGTATTTCAAACAAAATACCTAAATCATGTCATATTCTATACAATACATAGGCAAGTATAAGGTAGAATAGGGGTTCTACACAATATACGAGCTATACATCCTAGCATGCATGATATCTAGCATAATTAGGGTGCAATTAAGGCCCCATGGAAACGCGAAGCACGACTACGTGCATCGGGCGCTCCCGGAAGGGTTGAAATCAAACCACTCACCGATACCCGGGTCGTCGCGCATCCCAACCGACGAGGTCTGCAAGGCAAGGGGTACCAAAATGATGAGTATAACCATAAACAAGCACATAGAAACAATTAGGCATGCCTAAGGCTAGACATGCACGCAAACGGGCTCGAACGCACGCAAGCATGGATGCACGCACGCGTGCCCGAGCCCCCCCCCGGACACCCATCCAAGGGTGCCGACCCTCAGCACGCCCATCCGGACCCCGGGCAGCCTCGCACGTGGCCACCGCACTCATATGCACGCATGCGCACACGCGCACACGCCCCTGCACACCCTCGGCGCACGCACTGCGCGCCCGCGCCAGCGCCCCGCGCGCACGCTCGCGCACCTGCTCTCACGCGCGCGCGCTCTCCTGCACCTGGCGCAGACTTCCGCGTGCGCCCGCCAGCACCCGCGCGCACGCACGTACGCGCACGCGCACGCCAGCGCGCCCCGTCTGCGCCCTCCTGCGCGCGCACGCGCGCGGACAGACCCGCGCACGCGCCCCGCCACTTCTAACCCTTCCCCAAGGCCCCATATGCACCCAAACACAAACACCCCACATGCAAGCCCTCCCAAGCACCTTTATGTGCATGAAAACCACAAAAAGAAAAGGAAAAACTCACCCAAAAGGAGAGGGGAAGCGAAGGGGGAGATGTGGGGCTCGTAAGCACGCCTTTTCCACCTCGACCGCCACCACCGCCACTACCACCTCAGCCTTGGGAGCTCCTCTTTTTGCTGACCAGGGGGGGGGGGGGAAAGGTGAGGAAAAACAGGGGATCAACTAGGGGAGGAGGAGAGGGAAGAGAAACAACAACAACACACCTTACTTACTTGATCAACTCCTCCATTTGCACCACCAACTTCTCCTTGGCATTTCATCAAACATGTGGGGGGCTGCTGGTCCAAAGGGGAGGGAAAAACACAAGGGGGGATCAGCTAGGGGGGGAAGGGAGAGAAGGAAGAGAAACAACAACACAACAACAACAACAACAACAACAACCCCTCACCTTTTTCCACCCTTCTTGATCTTCTTCTCCACCACCATCACTTCCCCCACACAACACACACAAGGGCTGGACCAGGAGCAAAAGAGGGGAGAAAATGAGCCAAAGTCGTGCACATTTGGGGGTTAAATAAGCAAAGGTCGAGTAAATGACCAAGTCATCCTCGGACTTAAAACCTCTGCGCAACCTTCACTTAAACGGCCATAACTTCCTCAATACAGCTCGGAATTGCATGATTATAGTGGCATTTGAAAGATAAGACGATTATCTACAACTTTCATGTTTACACCCAGATCAAATAACCTCTCCAGCTATTTCAAAGTCTAGGCTAAACATCTTACAGGGCTGCAGCCTGGATTTCTCAACTTCGGGGTATATACATGGAAAAATACCCATAACTTTTAATATACGAATCCAGTTGATCCAATTCCACTTCTATATGGAAGCTATCTCCAAACTTAACATCTCATAATAATATCGGATTTTTATCTCTTCATCTTGGATTTTAACAAAATCAAATCCGAATGCCCAATCCAAAACTGCATAATTCCAAAAACGTTATCAGAATTAAACGAAAATTTTATGGGCGGTACTAAACAGTACCAGGACCCATAATATGCAGTTATATCTTCAATCAGAGTCCTCAACCCCACTAGGTAGCTAAAAAGCAAAAATTTAGCGACTCCGATAGAAATTAGGACTCTAAATGACACAGGTCTAACATTCTCCCCCCCTTAGGAAATTTAGTCCTCGAAATTTAAGGAAACCAAAGGGAAGACCGAACATAGAAGTGTCGCCCATAGAGTCCCTTGGCTCCCGAGTGGTCCGGACACCAAACTGGTGCTACCACGCACTTTAACCGAAGGAACGGTCTTGGTGCGGAGCCTCTCTTCACATTGGTCCATTGTCTCGATCAACTGCTCCCCGAACGACAAATCCTGCTCGAGGATGAGCGGCTCGAACGGAATGACATGAGCAGGATCGTGGACATAATGTCTCAGCTGAGACATCGGATGACGTCACAGGCACGAGTCGACCATGGGAGCAAGGCTTCATGACAGCCACCTCCCCTAATCCACTCAAGGACGAAAACCGGTCCGATGGAAGGCCGACTCAACACGCCCCGAACGTCAAAACAGAGGATGCCCTTAAACCGGGACACCATATACCAACATGGTCGCCGAACCCGAAGGTAGGCTCCTGGCGACGATGACCTGTGTAGCCCTTCAGACGGTTCTAGGTGGTGCAGAGGCACGCACGAACCATCTCGGCCACCGCTAGGTCAATAAAATGACTTATGGCCCCTCCAACAGGCGCTCTACAACCGTCCCAGCACAGGGAGGTGTAAAACTGCGCCCGTAGAGTGCCCCTTTTTCCATTTCATCTGGATGCTCGAATGGCAGTCGTCTCACAGGCAGACCCCTACCCAAAGGGTGGTGCCTCATCCAACTGCCCCAAGTCGAGCACGCAGGCAAATAGCATGTCCTCCAAGGCCTAAATCGTCCTCATTGCCTGGCTGTCCGCCGGTATCGAAACGCTGTACTTAAAAGGGAGGCTCGCGCGAAAAGCCTGCCAAAGGCTGCGCCAGAACCTCGAAGTAACCCACGCGTCTCAGCCCGAAATAGCACCGACCGGAGTGCCATGAAGACGAACAATCGCGAAGGCTCAAACCCGCGTCGAAGCGTCCAGAGACTCAGTCAGTTGGATAGGGAGGAAAGTGCGGACCTAGTCAATCGGTCAATGATCACCCAGACGGCATCGTGACCCGAACGTGACTTTAGCGAGCCCACAACGAAATCCATGATAACTCACTCCCACATCCACTGAGGATCTCGACGGACAAACGCATTCCAACGCGACGATCCACAACTTCGCCTGAGGGCATGCCAACCAACATCTCAACGAAGGCTACCACAGAACAGCCCACGGAGGCTCAATAACACATTTGAGATCATTGTAGGCATCTGGCGCATTCGTCTACCCCGACGGCAGTACTTAAAATTCGTAGTGCCCGAAACGGTCACGAAAGGCCAACTAAAGAATGCCCAACTCCCGGATCTCCAAATAGGGTACCTTGCGCGAAAATCGATCAACAGAAAGACACTAGCTCCCAAAGCTGGTCAAAACAGATCATCAATTCGCGGCAAGAGGTACTTGATCTTCAACCCCTATGGGGAGATCAAAAATAATTCCTGGCCAAGGCTGTTCCTTGAGCAAGGCTGACGCTCATGATGACCCTTACACGCTGGGCAAGCCGCTCGACCGCACTTAATCTGCAAGACACGCAATAGGAGGTCGTCGATTCCCGACAACACCTAAGCGACGTCATCTACCTGATATGGCGGTTGAGTCCCATCACGAACGCTTAGCGTCACGTCTCCTCATTTACGACCCATGTGGGGGGCAAGGCGCGACAGTACCTCAAACTGTGCTTCACATGCCGCCACCTACAGGTCGCCCAACTATAACCGTTGGAACTCCAGCATCATGCACTCAATGGGCAGATTCATCATGGGGAGTCCAAGCTCTCGACGTCATCAAGTAACACTCTCCCGGTGTGGCCTCTACCTGGTAGCCTCCCATGTCCACTATCTCTGCTATATGGGCACACCAACAAGCGTCGTGGATAGTCCCAGGGAGCACCTCACAGGTCTCTTGCCTCTATCGGGTAGCTACTATGCACGATGATATATCGAAGCGACTCCAGATATGGCTATGGAACCCTAGTCCATAAGCTATCACCTACCAAGCTGTAAAAGGATGCACCCATTCCCGATCATATGCATCACCACCCGCTATCGCACCTCCCAAGTGAGGAAAAAAAATCAATCATCAATTTGATGCTTCAAAGGTATTCCTTGACTGGGAAAAGAACCTCGGGAGGGCCTCATGAGGTCCCGATATAGGATATCCCGACAACCAAACAAGGAACACGGAGTACCCTAGCCCGGGTCTCAACGCTGACCCTGCAAGGCCCCTTATCCTGAGTAGGAAGGCTAGAAGAAGACATCACCCCTTAATGAATACTACACCACATCCTCAACGCTTGAAACTGGTGCCGCACGCAAACTCTATGGTATACCCCTGATAAACAGAACGGAGGAGACTACGGTCTCCAACCGGTACATGGGGTATCTCTGGCACCACTAGTGGACCTACCGCTAAGGGTATCTACAGGATCGTCACGCGGGCCGCCCGCAGCTCCCGGATCTCTCGCGCCTGCTCAGCCAACGCTCCAGTCTATGCCTCCAGTGCTCTAGTCTGAGTGTCCAGAAGATCTTCCATCTCAGCGTTAGCTCGCGCCCACGCTGGAGGCATCCCGCGCAAGTCCTGGCCCAACAGCCGAGAACTCTCAAGTAGACTCCTTGCCTCCGGTAGGTTCGAAAACCTCCGAAGCCCAAGGGTGACCACGTCCACGCGCCCGTCTCCGAGGAGGCATATCAGCAACTAAGGAACCAGCACTAGGATCAGAATACTCATCTCGAAATCCTAGGACTCATCTCAAAGAAAACAATTGGCTCTGACAGGACATGGCTCTGATACCAACTTTTGTCACGCCCCAGGGCGGCCGTCCCCGAGACGTGGCAAATATATAAATGATATCAGTAATCCATACACGAGGTCAAATAAATACTCCACAATAGAAAAGGCAATACACAAGTAACTGACATCAAATATATACAAAAAGCGGAAGCTCAAATGACTAAGTCTGTAATTCAAAGACATATTACAGACTAGAGTACACAATCATCTGTCCTGTGAGAGCCAATATATACAATAACTGACATCAACAGTCTACATACCGTGCACAAGCACAAGTATAATACATACAATAAAAAGGGAATGCTGATAGCCTCCGACTCGCAAGACATCCAACGCGAACGCAGGTCTCCTACTCGGATGGCGCCAGGGGAGCTCTTCTCTTGGATCCGACTCAGCGTCAACTGGGGAAAAACATAAGCGAGGGGTGAGCTACAAGCTCAGTGAGTGGTCAGAAACCAAACACCAACACCAACATTCGATCCTAAGGCAATCACCTATCAAGGAAACCATGGGTAGAAACCCAACGGTTAACAAGGTCACACGGCGGTGCGACCCTACCCTGCCCTCGCCCTAGCCCCCACAGGGGTGAGTCTAGGGACTCGAAGGACAACTTGCTGTTCTACACCGTTCGTCATCCGGTAGCGCTCTCCCAGGCAGCCTCTACCTGGAGCCGGCCACGGTCAGTACACTGTCGAGCGCATCGATGGTACCTACAGGTGGGGGTCCACCCAGGGCGGCTCGTACCTAGGAAGCATCCACACGGATCCGGCGAAGGGGAGAACGATAATTCAGGCTTGCAACATCGTCCGGTGGTCCACCCTCGTGTAGCCTCACCTGGTACACTCCCCTGACCAGTACATCTGCCGAATGCATCGGGAGTACCTACCAGTGGGAGTCCTCTGTCAGGGCAGCTTCTACGTCGGGACCCCGGTATACGACGATATTGGGAGGAAACACTACTTGTTCGCAACGCGAACCCTATGGAAAAACCATCTATACAAACTGACGGGTCGAGTATCAACGCGACCCCACCCTACTCACGCCAACACCCTCACCCTCACCCCGACGGGTGACATAGGATCTTGGGGAAGAGGTCGATTGTTCTAAGCCCTTGGTCCACCGGTAGCCCTTTCCCCGGGTAGCCTCTACCTGACATACTCCCACGATCAGTACACTCTCGACCGAAGCGATGGTACCTACAAATGGGAGCCCGGTGCCAGCACAGCGTTTCCAACGCCGGGAAGTTCCTACACGGATCCAACGAAGGGGAGAAACAATCTACGCTCGCGGATACGATCCTCTTGGATCCGTCATCATCGGTTATCAAACACCGATAGGCGCAATGAATTCTCATGAATTCCCTCCAGGGCGCATAACTCAGATGCGGGGAAGACATTTAATTCTATGTGTCAAAACCATGGTATGACCCCACAAGAGGTCATACACTTGTCTAATACATTAGACAAGAATCATGGCCATATCGGCATATATATATATATGCAATTAACTACCCAATGATGGCCTACTTAACATGCATACATGGCATCAAACAGATAAACACACACAAATTATAACCTATTATACGTTGGATAACACCAACCTAGAAGGGAAGGGTTAAGCGCGATCTGCGCAACAACAGGTGCATGCCAATAATTCCAAGCAAACCCGAGTCAAGTAGGAACTACATCTACTCACTCGGTTCGCGAAGAGAAGGAGGGCGAGGGAGAGGGAATGCCTCATCCTCTCTCGAGCTGGTCATAGTTTTGCCCCAACAGATGGGTGCAACAACTATACCACACCCTCGAGTCCTAAATCAGAGGAATATTACACATACACCCGTTGTTAACCCAAGTTTAGACATGCCTGATATGTTCAAATGATAGTAAGGGTAGTATTTCAAACAAAATACCTAAATCATGCCATATTCTATACAATACATAGGCAAGTATAAGGTAGAATAGGGGTTCTACACAATATATGAGCTATACATCCTAGCATGCATGATATCTAGCATAATTAGGGTGCAATTAAAGCCCCATGGAAACGCGAAGCACGACTACGTGCATCGGGTGCTCCCGGAAGGGTTGGAATCAAACCACTCACCGATACCCGGGTCGTCGCGCATCCCAACCGACGAGGTCTGCAAGGCAAGGGGTACCAAAATGATGAGTATAACCATAAACAAGCACATAGAAACAATTAGGCATGCCTAAGGCTAGACATGCACGCAAACGGGCTCGAACGCACGCAAGCATGGATGCACGCACGCGTGCCCGAGCCCCCCCCCCCGGACACCCACCCAAGGGTGCCGACCCTCAGCATGCCCATCCGGACCCCGGGCAGCCTCGCACATGGACCCCGCACTCATATGCACGCATGCGCACACGCGCACGCGCCCCCGCACACCCTCGGCGCACTGCCGCGCGCTCGCACGCACTGCGCGCCCGCGCCCGCGCCAGCGCCCCGCGCGCACGCTCGCGCACCTGCTCTCACGCGCGCGCGCTCTCCTGCACCTGGCGCAGACTTCCGCGCGCGCCCGCCAGCACCCGCGCGCACGCACGTACGCGCACGCGCACGCCAGCGCGCCCCGTCTGCGCCCTCCTGCGCGCGCACGCGCGCGGACAGACCCGCGCACGCGCCCCGCCACTTCTAACCCTTCCCCAAGGCCCCATATGCACCCAAACACAAACACCCCACATGCAAGCCCTCCCAAGCACCTTTATGTGCATGAAAACCACAAAAAGAAAAGGAAAAACTCACCCAAAAGGAGAGGGGAAGCGAAGGGGGAGATGTGGGGCTCGTAAGCACGCCTTTTCCACCTCGACCGCCACCACCGCCACTACCACCTCAGCCTTGGGAGCTCCTCTTCTTGCTGATCAGGGGGGGGAAAGGTGAGGAAAAACAGGGGATCAACTAGGGGAGGAGGAGAGGGAAGAGAAACAACAACAACACACCTTACTTACTTGATCAACTCCTCCATTTGCACCACCAACTTCTCCTTGGCATTTCATCAAACATGTGGGGGGGCTGCTGGTCCAAAGGGGAGGGAAAAACACAAGGGGGGATCAGCTAGGGGGGGAAGGGAGAGAAGGAAGAGAAACAACAACACAACAACAACAACAACAACAACCCCTCACCTTTTTCCACCCTTCTTGATCTTCTTCTCCACCACCATCACTTCCCCCACACAACACACACAAGGGCTGGACCAGGAGCAAAAGAGGGGAGAAAATGAGCCAAAGTCGTGCACATTTGGGGGTTAAATAAGCAAAGGTCGAGTAAATGACCAAGTCATCCTCGGACTTAAAACCTCTGCGCAACCTTCACTTAAACGGCCATAACTTCCTCAATACAGCTCGGAATTGCATGATTCCAGTGGCAGTTGAAAGATAAGACGATTATCTACAACTTTCATGTTTATACCCAGATCAAATAACCTCTCCACCTATTTAAAGTCTAGGCTAAACATCTTACAGGGCTGCAGCCTGGATTTCTCCACTTCGGGGTATATATGGAAAAATACCCATAACTTTTAATATACGAATCCAGTTGATCCAATTCCACTTCTATATGGAAGCTATCTCCAAACTTAACATCTCATAATAATATCGGATTTTTATCTCTTCATCTTGGATTTTAACAAAATCAAATCCGAATGCCCAATCCAAAACTGCATAATTCCAAAAACGTTATCAAAATTAAACGAAAATTTTATGGGCGGTACTAAACAGTACCAGGACCCATAATATGCAGTTATATCTTCAATCAGAGTCCTCAACCCCACTAGGTAGCTAAAAAGCAAAAATTTTAGCGACTCCGATAGAAATTAGGACTCTAAATGACACAGGTCTAACACAGAGCTTCATACGAGCCTTTCGTACGGAGACTGCACTACGTATCAGCTTCTAATTGACCGCCACAACAGGATTTCCCGTTGTGCAGCCCCAGTAGTCCAAACCCAGTCCCCACCTATCAGCCATAGGGTTGGACAACCGCCTCGTAAGACACAAATCCCACAGTACAGGGGATTATTACCCAAGTATTGGCACTCTACCCGAACGGAGCACGAGTTCCTGATCGAGGAACGGCTCTGAGATAGTACACGTCCGGTTCATCCAGGTATGTGCCACCTCGGCCAATCAACCAAAATTTCACTACTCGATCAGTACCTGTCCCCGTGCCGACACAACAAAACCCGGTAATCCAAAGTTCCCCGGTCCAAAGCCCTGTAATTTCAAGACAAGGCCAGCCTAGGACCCCTTTCTATTCCCCCTTCCTAAGAAGTCAGAACCCAAATCCTAGGCAGCCCTCCCAAAATACTTATAATGAGGTTTCCTCTCGGACATCCTATGATCAGAGACGAATGGGAAAGAGGGACTCTAATTCTCCCCTCCCAGAAACACTAACTAGGATTTTTAGGGTACTAATGGACACAAATAGTATCTCCCTCCCAGCTGCTAAACCTCCACTCCCCGGGGCCAGCAGACTGCGTTACTGTCAATACCACCAACAACATGGTCATACCGTAGAACAATGCATTGTTTTTCAGGATTTTATTTACGATTTAAATGATGACAGGCGCCTTGATTGGGCCATGATCAAAAGCTACTTAAACCAGGGCAATTCTCGAGCCTCCAAGCCACTTGGCATTTTTACTGACCCATTGCCAGGTCACAACCAAGCATCCACATCTAGAGCCCACATGGTAAACATGGTTAGAAGAGGCAGACAACCATCACCACAACCAAGCAGTTTAGAAGACGTCACTAATGACAGTCTATCAGAAGAATCCGAGGAGGAAGAGCAGAATGAGCCCTTCCAGCTGAACCTCGACAATCATGACCTCGCCATACTCTATGGCGAAGAAGAAGATGCAGTTCTCGCCCTGCCCACGGTCATCAACATCGAGTCCGATGAAAGCGGACTAGAAAACCAGGGAGGAGACGAAGAAGAAGAACCCTTTGAGGAGATCCCAGAAGGAGCTAGCGAGGGACCTGAGGGAGGGGAATGTACGTCGGATGATCTGCATCCGGACGATAATGGGTCCTCCAAGAGTACCGACACTGTCGACGGCCCTCGCCGCCCAATGACCATTTCATTCACTGACCAAGACCTCCCGGATCCCAGACTGCGAGTCTACTCCCTACACATCCGCGGACGACTTCAAATGTTGTGGCTAAACAACATCTTCGTGGACCCAGGGTCAGGGATGAACATAATGACATGCTCCACCTACCAAAAGATACCCGGACTAGGCCATCCTCCCGTCCAACCGGCCCACCATACTATTCAAGCTTTCAACCATACCGGGAAGACTCTCCGCGGCCCCGGAACATTCAAGCTATCCGTTGGCCCTCTTATCTGTGAAGTAGCCTGCTTCGTGGCTGACATCGACACAAGGTATCCATTGATGCTAGGGCGACCGTGGTTAGACAACATCCAAGCTATCTGTTCTCCCCGGCACCAATGCATTCGACTGCCCTTCTTGAGTCATATACTAACAATCTAGGGAGAGGCACGCCTCCAGTACAAGAACGAGAACAATTGGGCGATACATAATATGTTCACACCAGCCCTGCGACCGGGGAATGAGGATGAAAGTGGTAGCCCACCTGGGTCCCCTTATAACGACAACTATCCCTCAGAAGAAGCGGCCAGGACCCTGCATCCACCAAGCAATCTTACGGAGCCTAACTTGATCACCTTCCTCCCCCATGAAGTCGCAAAAGCCGCAGCACGCTCCGCACCCCTCTCAATCACTGCCATACTCGGAGGAAGGGAATTCCGACACATTCTCATCGATACGGGAGCGGAAACTAACGTTCTTACCTATTCCGCCTACCAAAAGTTAGAAGGCAGGGTTCCTAGATTGGAGTCCTCAGACGAATACATTTATGCCTTCGACAGCATGCGCAAGAATGCTTGCGGACTGGTCACGCTCCCACTAAAGATCGGCCCGGTCTCCACCATCGTCAACTGCATGGTAATGAACATTCAATCGCCCCACCCCCTGATTGTTGGGAGGACATGGCTCAATAGCATCGAAGCCGTCTCATCCACCCGACACCAATGTCTTCGCTTCCCGTACCGCGGGGAAGTGGTATCCATATGGGAAGAAGCACGCTTTAACGAGACACGGGCCCGTAATTGGAGCGTATGTGCCATGCGCATCCGGCTAGAGGTGCTTGCATGTTGGCAGCCAGACTACACCGATGAAGAACTGCTCCATCAAGGAAGACCCTTGAAGAGGCTCAGGGAGGAAGAGCTCGGGAATAGGGGACCCCCACCAGACATCAGCCGGCCGCCAAAAAGAAGCCGACTCGAGGAAACAATACGAATCCAAGAACCAGGTACCGATCCCCCCGGGTGAGCTTTCAACATCATGTACATATTTGTTTACAGCCTTTTCTAAAAAATCAAAAATCAAAATATTTGTTTACCAGCTTTCGCTTTCAACAACCTGTACATATTTGTTTACAGCCTTTTCTTAAAAAAATCAAAAGATCAAAATATTGTTTACTAGCTTTCGTTTTCATCACCCTATACATATTTGTTTACCTGCCTTCTTAAAAAAAAAAAAAAACCGAAATCCAAAATATACATGCTAATCAGCTCTCATTCCTCAACTCTGAACATACTTGTTTCCATCTTTATTTCCACTCTTTTTCCAAACAAAAAAATGTTTTCTAAAAACATGTTTTCCACACTCTCCTTCAAAACAAAAGCTTTACAAAACTGTATTTCCATACTTCCAAACAAAATAAAGCACTTCCCCAAACTTTCTTTACTTAGTTACCAAACAACGAAAATATTTACAAAATACATTTCCACTCTCTTCTTCAAAACGAAAACGTTTTCCAAATCTGCGCTTCCACACTCTTCTTCAAAACAAAATATTTTACGAAGTCGTGATTCCATGATTTTCACCGAAAACGCTTTACGAACTGTCTTTCCATACTTTCCTTCTAAAAACAAAATCATTTCCCAAACTCTATCTCCGTTCTTTTTCCAAAAAAAAACTTATCTATTCGCCAACGCGGGCCCCTTTTTCAAAAACATAAATATGTATCCGTTTCCACACTTTTGAAAACATAAAATATCAAAATATATGCCAAAAGAGCGAACTACTAGATGAGAAAAGATTAAAAGTGGCAGACCATGCCCAGGCCTACCAAAGAAGGGTGGCAAGGGCATTTGAAAAGAAGGTAATAAAAAGAAAATTTAAAATCGGGAAATTAGTACTTAAGCAAATCATGCCATCAAGACAGCCTCACCCAAGAGGGAAGTTGCAACCCACATGGGAGGGACCATATGTGATCACCCATGTCTATTCCGGGAATGCCTACCGCCTTGTAGATGCCGAAGGAGACGAGGTTTCAGGTTCATGGAATGCACTTTATCTAAAGAAATTCCATGCATGAATAGCTTTCAATACTTGAGAACTATTATTCTTTCTTCCTGCAATTTCCAGCGTTTAGTACTTGATGATAGAATTATAAGACTCTCAAAGATAAACTCGTATCTATTTGAACACATCTCCGCCAAATCATGCCACTTCATTCACACACGTATGACTGGACTAGATTTACCTGATAGAAGAGAAATTGCCTACCCCGTAGACTGGGACAATTTAAAACCCCAAAGCAAACCTCCCTTATTTCCGCCCTACTCGTATTAACCCAAGGTCAAAACGAGGAGTTACCTAGACCTGGCATATGTCCCAAAACTGGCTTTGACACTATACAAACACTTATAGAGGGGAAGCATGAAAAGAATCGGGGTGAAAAACAGAAGAGCCCCCCCTACAAATCAAAAAAAAAATCAGGCAATGAGAGGCCAACAAAAGAAAAATAACACCCAAGTGAACGGGTTAAACTCTCTATTCTAGCAGGCTTTCACGCCTTTACGCACAAGTATATGCCAAACAAACGGCTATGATAGTACAGGGTCCAAACAACGGACTGTACTTTCCACCCAAAATAAAAAAAAGTGATGAAAAGAAGAAAGCCAGAGGGACCTAGAAAGTAGGACATATGCTAGACTGGGACAATTCTAAAATATTGCCCGAAGGGAAGATATTACTCTTACCCCATTCCCCCCCCCCCCCCCCGCCTTTTATTTTCGCAATGGGATTCAAAATTGAACTATGTCTACCGGGAAAGGCGAAATTTCGACCAAAGGTAGATCATTTCTAAGTTTACAACTACACACACTCACATGAGTTCACTTAGAAACTTGCCTATCCAGAGGAAGCTTATTTAACTTGACTCCTGGTACACTCATGGATTTTTCAGCATGTTTAGAATAATATGATCAAGCATTTGAGAACCATGAACCTAGAAAAACCGGCACCTAAGGCCTACACCTTTCAAAATACAACTCTGGTTTGGACATAGGTGATCACAAGGGCTCCTCCACAGAGACTTGATGGTATCTTTTACTTAAGAAAGTCGAGAACATTGCCCTCTCACATTAAAGAAAACCATTGAAGAATTAAAATGCCCACTTATGCCACTCATACTTACGCATAAGTTCGCATTTTCCTTTTCCAAAACACCTAGGCATCCGATTTTCTTGAAATGCTAAAATTGACCCCCCATACGAATGATAAGATTACCCCCACCTACACTCATTCTATGCCCTTCCGCACATGCTTGAGAAGAAATTGTCCCACTTTCACACATACCTAAGAGTTTTCTTCGCTCACGCACTTGGAATCCCTCCCCTGCGTACTAAAGCATGGTTTCCCACACTTTCCTTTCTCGGATTAGATTTTTTTATTTTAACTTAAGATGGATCGTAGCCCTTGACAATTCAAGCAAGAAAGAGCTCAAAAATCAGTGCAGGGGCACAATCCAGAGAGATTTAACACTTGGTCCATGGAAAGGATGTTTTTATAGGTCTCGAGAGTCAAAGCGGTCACAAAGGCTTTCAGTAGCAGCAGACAGGAGCAGCAAAACCAGAAGAATTGTCCATCCGTAAACATTCACAAGACATACACCAACGCATTTAAAAGTCACCACATTTCAAAAACACATGTCCATCCGTAAACATAAACAAAACCAAACCAAGCACCCATTCATCCTTTCGTCCACCCATACAAACTTATAAAAACTATTCGCGACCAAACTAAAACCAATAAACCAAACAAAACTAAGCCAAATACCCATGTTTGTTCATATACCAAAGGAAGAAAGGAAAAATTATTCAGGAAAAAGAAAGATAAACCCACTTAGAACTGAAATCAAAATAGATAAGGATCCGTCCAAAGCTTTCCTCTACGTGTCTTGAGCTATGCATCACCAAAACAATCACCTAAAAGCCGAAAGGAAAAGAAGAAAAGCATGAATTCCTTGCATATATATCATTCTTCTACCTAAAACCAAGACGCAAAGAAGCTATACCTCGGCGTATCGTCACCCACTGGAGGCTGAGTAGGAGGAACATCCTGACTTGGCTGAGAAGGGAGCGGCGGCTGAGGAGAGGACTGAACCTCTGGAGCATGAGGAGCGGCAGGAGTCTCTCAAACTGAGGACGCAGCCCTAGCATATATCCCACGACTCCGAGACGCCAAAGGACGAGAAGCACGGCTGAAGGTGGCCCCAGTGGCCAAGGAAGCCGAGAGAGAATGGTCAGGCTCAAGCAGAAGAAGGTCAAGGCCCGCCTCGGTCATGGAGCCCCCCTCCAACCAATTTCCCCCTCATAGTCGCCTCCCAGAGATGGACTTGCTGCATATCTCTATCTCTCCTCTCCAATCTCTGTCGAAGGCGACTCTCAGTCCCCCTAGCCTGATCCTCGACAGCCCTCAACATCTCCTCCAATTCCCGTGCCCTCGCCTCTGATGCCCTGAGTGCCTCTCAATCCCTATCCCCGGCCGCCTGGAGAGAACGAGCCAAGTCTCCCATCAAACCTCCAGGAACACCCGCCGAAGCCTCCAACATCGACACCCTCATCTGGAGGGAGTCCCTCTCGCGGCCTAGGGTGATGAACCCCTCCTCTCTCAAAGCCATCATGGACCTCAGCCGGTCCGTCTCCTCCTCAGCCCGGGAAGCCCTACCCCTCGCCTGGCCCAGCTCCATCCATGTGGCCGTCAGTTCGCTCCGGGCCGCATCTAGCTCCCTCGTCAGCTCGAGCTCTCGCTCGAAAACCATGAAAGGAGGAGGGGCGGAAGAAGAAGAAGCACCATCGGCTCTCGCTCTCGACAGAGCATCCACCTGAGCCTCGAGGACCCGGACCTGGTCCTGCAAGCGTCTCCGTTGTACCCGCAACACCTCTATCTGCCTGGCCCGCGCTTGAAGGTGCTCATTGGCGGTCTTGAGCCTCTTCTCCATCTCATTCAACTCAACCTGCAAAAGGAAGCACTATTCAGAAAATATTCAAGCAAGGGAGAACGAGGAAAGGAAAAAGGGTTTCCAACTTACGTAAGCGTCCGGGATCTCCTCCTCCATCGTCCCGAGGATACCCGCGTACCCCTGACGATACCAAGCCAGGTATTCGTCACTCGAAGTCACCTCAGGACGACGCTCCACCAAGACACCTCGGCCCATCCATCCCGCCACATATGTAGCGTAATTCCTCGGGAGGTTCGTGTCCTGAGGAATCCCAGCCACCGGAATCAAGGGGCACCGCGGCAGAGGATCGGGCACCCACTGATGATACCCAAGCTGGCGGACGACCCGGCTGATCGTGTGAAACATGACCTCATTAAAATAAATCAACCAGACGTCTCGCGCCAGAGCCTCGAGAACCTCCTCCGGATAAGGCCTCCACGTCATCTAAAAGCATCAAAAGATAGGAAGTGCGCTTAGTCAAAAGAAAACCAAATACAAGCCAAGGAAATTCGAAGAAAAACTTATACCTCTTCCTTCGACAAGACGCGAAAGGCCTCTCAGAATTGGGCGAGGCGGTACAAGCGAGAAGATCCCCGGGTTCCCATCTCGTGGCCCAAGGGAGGGCATGATCAAACGGTGCCAGAGTCGGGCGATCGATGGTGAAGTGCTCGTATACGAAGATCTAGCAAAGCAAGAGGAAATTATCATGATCAAAGTGAGCTAAACCAAGAAAAAGACATGTACCACTTACACACACTTGAAGAAATGGCGCGAAGCCGTCAAGGTTCTTTCCCCCGACCCTCTTAACTTTCGAGAGCTCCGCGAAGAGATGGGTGAGCATCGCCACTCCCCAGGCATAGCGCCCCATGCCCTCCAGGTCCCTCATCAGCAATAGGGAATGCAAGGAAACCTTATCAGAGGCTGTCGAGAAGAGGACCCGGCCGAAGAAGTAATGGAAGAACGCCCTCAACTCCCTCCGTGCTCTCTGTGGGCACGCGGCCACCTCTCTCGCCTTGATCATCGCCCGCCTGCTCTCGAAGCTAGCTACAGCTTCGCCCTTCTGACGCTCCATAAAAGAACCGAGGCCATACTGCCCCAAAAGCCTCCCAAAAGGAATCCGGTTCAGCGTCCGCTCCCGCTCCACGAACTCCCACTCCCCAATCAACTCTCGAAACAGCCCCCTATAATCCGCAAGGGTGGCCGCAATCACTGCTTCCCCCAAGACCGGAAGACCAGTGATCCGATGGACGTCCTCAAGGGTCAGCATAATGGCGCCAGTAGGGAGGATGAACGTGCAACTCTCCGAGTCCCATCTCTCCGCCAATGCCTCCACCTATGGGCGATGGACGTGGAACGGCTCAATTAGAAAGAAGGACGGAAGCCCGCTCCGTCCACTAAGCTCCTCTCCTCCTGCCACAAGGCATCGTACCACCACTTCGGTCCATGCCAAAGAGCCAGAATACGATTCGGCCGCTACAAAATGAAACACACAAAAAAAGGGGAACATGGGTTAGTTTAAAAGCAATCAAGAGGTGAGAATCCAAAATCTATGAATTCATTTTAAACCATGCTTAGCAAAATAAAACTTCCATATACTAAAATAAAAGACCGAAGCATGAAAATAAGAAACTACATATGACCACGCATGCTAACAAAAATATATCAACATCCCACCGTGGTCACCACTCACACTCTTTCTTGCATCACAGCCTAACTTGCTTATGTACTTTCCCTAAACACACCTAAAACATATAAAAAGCACTTGAACCCATGAAATGCATGCATACAATCTCTCATGCTCTACCACGATCAAGCACACACAAAGACACGCCTTTAAAATAATATGCACATAGAAGAGTATTGCATACAAGCATACTAGCCAGACCATTCACTTCCCTCTAAAAATAAGAACAAACATGGATATATATATGCAAAAAAAATTACCCCCTTTCCTAGAAACAAACCCATATCAGCATGCTACCCCGCCATGATTACCTTATACACCAAGCATGCTTATTAAAAATACACACATACAACATGTCCATACCACCGAAACACATACATATACGCCAAAATAAAAAGGCTGAGACTAAAAGGTTAGGAACATACCACGGCCCGTGTGGACCCAAGAGCACCCACCTCGGCCTCGTCGGGATCGTCCATCCCGTCGTCATCCCCCTCCTCTTCATCCTCCTCAAACACGGCCTCCTCGGCCTCAGCCGCAAAAGCCCCCATAGCCCTACTTTCCTCCTCAGCCCTGGCCTCTGTGGCCTCCCTGTCCAACATCCCGACGACGGCATCCAACGACGCCCTCACATCTTCACTGACTCCCTCGGCCCCTACTCCCTCGGTTGCACCCTCAACCGATCCTCCGACCCCCAAAACCACCTCCTCGACCACCGCCGGTCGATCCCCACGCCTCCTCTTACGTGTATATCCTATCATACTATTCCCAACCACTGGGGCAGCCCCCAAAGGCAAATCCCCAACCTCACCCGCGCCGATATCCGCCGGCGGCACCTCCACCACAGACATAACTCCTCCCACGGCCTCTACCTCCGGCCTATCACTATCCGACGATGAAGAGCTCGGGCTACACTCTCCACGAGCCACCCGTGGTCGTTTCCCCCTCGAAGCAATCGCCTTCGACCTCGACATCTTCCTCGGATTGAAAAGAAAAAGGAGAACCCAAAACTAGGGTTTCTAAATCAAGAGAGAAGGACGGATCTAAGTCGAAATGAAGGAAGAAAAGGCAAAGGAATCAAAGTTTCTCGGTTTAAAATGAAGAAGAAGAAGAGAGGAGGGAAGAGTAACCGTTTTAAAACGTATAAAGAGAGAAAGAGGGTCCCTTTTCGGTTATAAGGGACCCAGTCAGGAGGCGGCTACTCACGAGTAGCCGCCCCTCCCAGTTTCTCTGTTTTCATTTAAAACCCCTTTCCAATCTCTTTTCAGCCCTAAATTCCAAGGTTCTTCATACCAAACATCCATGTATTGGCTTATTTCCAGACACTACTTGATCAAACATGACTTTCCCGAAGTTTTGCCGCACTTTCAGCACCATTCAAATTCGAATTTCTTCAGTTCTGGTTCTTTTCTATGGTTCTTATCCTTTGAATGATCCAATTCACTAAATCAACTTTTACTTGCTTTCTGTCGGCGATATCCCCTCCTTGCTGAGTTTTCCCAAGCACAGGAACGGTAGGCAAGAGGAAACTGACGCTGGGCTGCTCTGCGCACGATAGCTAAGAACCCCGATCGCGGGTTGGATCACTCACCATTTACTTTTCCCCGCCTTCCACCTGGATCATCCTTTATGTTAAAAATTCTAAGTCAAGACCTAGCCTCTGACGGTCTAAATCAACTCTCCGGAATAGTACTGTTCGTGTTGGCATAACTTCTTGAAGGTCATGCCGGCCAAAATAGGGGTCTCTTTCCTTATCATCGGTCGAAGTCTTTCCTGCTTCGCACAAAGACTCCGTCCGATGAGGGACAATTGTAGATACCCCAATTTTGACTGTCCAGAAAGATAGAAATACTTCAAGTAACACCCAGAAATATCTCACATTTGGACATCTAGTAGAGAACCAAAGTTCAGGAAACCAGAAACCCTAACCCTAGCCCTAACCTAAACCGGAAACCCTAACCCTAGCCCTAACCTAAACCCAAACCCTAAACCTTAGCCCTAACCTAAACCCAAACCCTAAACCCTAGCCCTAACCTAAACCGGAAACCCTAACCCCAGCCCTAACCTAAATCGGAAACCCTAACCCCAGCCCTAACCTAAACTGAAAACCCAAACCCTAAACCCTAGCCCTAACCTAAACCGGAAATCCTAACCCTAACCCAAAAAACCCCAAGCCCCTGGCAAGGGGCGGCTAGCCCTAACTAGCCGCCCCATACCAGGCGGCTAGTTAGCACTAGCCGCCCCCCTGGCCGACCTTGAACCGCTTCCCTGGATGGGACATAAAGCAGCATTAAATGCTGATCATTGCGGCGGGTTGTGATCTTTAGCTGCCCTATCTTGGCCAGATCAACCCAAGTAACCGACCCAAGCCACTGATTGTCAGAGATGGGACGTTTGGCCGGTCATGATAGGGGCGGCTACCAGGAAGTAGCCGCCCTTCACCTGGTCCTGACAGAAGAACCAGAGAATTAATGAAGGGTCTAATCACATACACTATTAGCCAAGCCACTCCATTACCCCCTGGATATTCCCCTGCCTCTCTTTTACTATAAATAGAGGGGGTCCGAAGCCTAAATCCATCATCCACAATTCACATTTCCAATTCATAATCAAAACACACACTCCCTTCCCCCACTAGAAATCCCAAGAGAGAGAGAGAGAGAGAGAGAGAGAGAGAGCCCCTTTTGTGAGAGAAATACTCATTCCCCACATAAAACACCCTCTCATCCCACCCTCCAGATACCCAGGCCAAACCTAGCTTAGCCCCTGCCCAAGACCAAACCCATTTCCTACCGAAGTTTTGCCCAAACCAGACCAAGCCCCGGACGGCTAAAACATACTAGCCGCCCCATATCCGATGGCTGGATCCCACTAGCCGCCCCCTATCCACACCCCATTTGCACCCCTATGTCCCAAGACTCCTTTAGTCAAGCCCCGGAAGCAGAATAGGATATCTGTTTTTCACCTCTGTGTACGGTATATCCGTGTCTCAGAGCGGAAACCCCACAAACTCCCCACGTAGGCGATCAAATCCAACCCAACCTTTTCCTACTTTTAGAAAAAGCAGGTGGCGATCACACAAACCCCTGGAATCCTCTTGAGCCGCTGTCGGGCGCCTCAACCAGGAACGACACCTCACCCTTCCGAGAAGACGATCCAACCGAGCCTGCCAGGGCACGCATCCGATCCAAATCCCCGAAGAACCCCCACACACGCACCCGCGCACCGCCGGATCCTTTCCGACGCACCGACAGCAGGGTAGCTCCAATGCTAGGTAGATTCGACGCATGATGATGTAGGGAAACAATACTCCACGCTCACAATATCATCTGGTAGCCCTCTCCCAAGTAGCCCTCTCTCTAGAGGCCTTCCGGTGGCACGGTGGCACCACGCAGGGTAGCTCCAACGCTGGGTATCTTCAACACACGATGATGTCGGGAAACAATACTGCACGCTCGCAATATCATCCGGTAGCCCTCTCCCAGGTAGCCCTCTCCCTAGCGGCCTTCCGGTGGTACGGTGGCACCACGCAGGGTAGCTCCAACGCTGGGTAGCTTCGACGCACGATGATGTGGGGTGGAAGCACTTCATGTTCACAATACGATCCTCACAGATCAACTACTATCCTCCAGCAATTACCATTGCTATACAGAGTTCTCTTGAATTCCCGCACAGATGCATCCCTTGTATGTGGAGGAAAGAAGCTAAGTCTTCGCACTCAATCATGACAAGACATGATCCTAAAGGTGAGTCATGGACACACCTAACAGAGATAGGCCTGTCATTCTATCATCATAGCCATCAGATAACAAATTCCAATACAACAATGAATTCTCATGAATTCTTGTAGAGATTTATCAATCGGATGCAGGCAAGATAGCTACAACATTTGCATACTAAAACATGTATGATCTTGACAACAACAAATCATAGATATGCATATCATAGACAAGGCCTAATAATTGAATATACACACAAATATCACAAGAAGGTGCATGGACCACATGTCGAACATCCAAAAATTCAGAGCCACTACAGTTACACTCAGTCTTGTGTTTCAATGTAGACAATCTCTTCAATTTTATATACTTATGAAAGATGAAGTATATGCGTACTAAATTGTATCGACTCATTTATATAAAAATGTAAAAAAAAATTGAATATATATATCATGTTACTCAAAGCAAATGTGGTTAACAACATATATTGAACCAGAAAGGATTTACAAAACGAGGGTTGTTACACGTAGTTTGCAAGGATATTATATGTCTATAATAATTCAACAAAATATATACCTCCATTGGTGATATATATTTCATTAAACGATGTTTATTATTTAAAAAAAATTAAAACATGTGCATACTGTAATTGTCCACTTAATTATCTCTAGTATTATTCACACATAGAGAACTCTCTAACGACACTCCTGACCCTGCGGCAAATACAGTCTCATATACCTCGTTAGTCATCTAGCGGTATATATACCTTTTTAGGTGATGCATATATACAGTGGCGGAGCCACCTTGGGCCCATGGGGATCCCATGCGGCCATGCCCCCTAGATTTTTTTTTCTTTTTCTAAAATCCTTTTTTTTTTGTGAGAGGGTGATTTTAATTAGGATAATGTTATGTACAACCCTATTTTCAGTCATAATTCCAATATACGTGTTTTAATTTTTTTTTAAATAATACACTTAATTTGATAAGGTACATACTTTTATATTTTTAAAAATAAAGTATATATTCTAATGAATTGCATGGATACATATATAGAAAATGTAAAAAAAATTATCAAAGCATATGCTTCATTAATTTTCTATCAATGCATAAGGCTAGAATTGGAGCTCGAAAAAAATTGTGTGTGACAACACTCTTTTAATTATGACCCATAGGTCTACGTATGAAATTCATAAACAGCAACAACCCACCACTAAAAAAATAAAAATAAAACATTAGATCTATATTTTGACATCTTGTTTTGTGAATCATCAATATGAAATGCAATCTCGTTTTAAAATATGATAATTATCTTTTAAAATTAATTAGTGATATATTTTATGTGAATGTTCTTATTTCATTTTATACATATTTATTTTTTAATCTATATTATTGAAATAAAAAAAACATAATGATATAACTTTAGAAAATATTTACATAGGTCACATTAGCCCCCCCCCCCCCCCCAATAAAAATCTTGGCTCCGCCACTGCATATATACCTCGTTAAATTTTTTACATTTGTTAAAAAGTGATCCATTTCATTTAAAATAAAATGATATACATTTTTCATCAAGACATATACTTAATGAGACAAATATTTACTATTTTTAAATAACTAAAATATGTGAAGACGGCATCTATGCTTTTATCTAATGTTATCCAAACAAATATGACTCGTTCCCCGAGAAAACAAAGTGAACAAACATTTTTATAAAAAATATGAACCCTAAAATAGCGAACAACATTTTCATTTTGATTGATTATTTAAGTTGTTATTAATTACCGCAAGTGCACGGATCGTTACAAAAGTATAGATCTAGCAAATACTGGTCGAACCCACATAGAATTGTTCGAATCAAATTATTAATCAATTCAACTAATCGAACTAGAAGGAAAAGATTGATGATTTTTTTTTGTTATTTTTTTAAAAGAACATAACAATATAGAAAGATAACTAGGGTTTTAGAATCCACCATGCAATACTAATTTAGGGATTATATTCAAATATGAAACTCCACCATATAACTCAATCAATATCGACGTTAATCAAATACCAATCGGAACATAAATATTTAGAATCATATTAATTATTTCATAAAATCATATTTAAAAACAGAACAATTATCTCAATATTCACACATTAGAAAGAGAACAAGATATCATGAGAGTTAATCCAAGCATACCATATATATCAAACCTTAAATAAGAGATCTTTGAAAATGATTTTTACTAATAAAAACTTTGATTTATGAAAACCCAATACAATAATCTATCTCCCTTCCTTTTATAAAATCTACCATCTCAATATTCAATATATTAAGAAGAACATAAAATATCATAGAACTCAATCAAAGCATTTTTATCAAATCAAATACAATAGATTTTTGAAGAAGGTAATAAGAAATTCACATGAAAGGTTTCAAAAGAGAATTGATTGAGAGATTGATACTTAATAAAGCAAACAATATGAAGAATTCAGATCTAAATATAAAATCCTAAACTAGCATGTTTCATCTTCAACCAGGGGTGGAGCCATGCAGGGGCAAGGGGGGGCTCAAGCCCCTCCTTGTGTATTTTTTTTGTGTGTGATAATGTTACATCTAGTCTTTTTTCAGTCCTAAATCTAGTTATAATCTAATAAGGTATATGTTTTTATAAAAAATGAAGTATGTACTCTAATGAATTTGCATGAATTCATTTATATAAAATGTGAAAAAAAAGTTATCGAAGCATCTTCCTCGTTAAAATGAGTATATGCTTTGATAATTTTCTATCGACGCATATAAGACTAGAAGTGAGGCTGAAATAAAAACATTGTGTATCAACACTTTTTTTTTATAGTAAACAAACAAGAACAGTTTAGAATCTGAGTTTAATATGGATATATCTATTGAATTATAGTACAATTCTTGGAAAATTAACTCAAATATTGTTAAAAAAAACTTTTTATTTTGTTTAGGTCTCTCAAAGTTTTTAATATATCAAAACACCCTTAAGTGGTGTTTATATTTTTCTAAATTCTTTAGTCTCTTTTTTTATTGCTTACCCCGTGAAATACTTTACACACAATTATACACTATGTATGTTATTCACTCATACATTGTTATTCATTCTCTATATTTTATATATCAACCTTTATTATGCATCTTATGTAAAGTATTAAGAGTCGGTTTGGTAATTCTAGTTGAGAATAAGACTTCTACTTTTAAATAATTAAGTTCAGATAGATTTTGTGTTAATTGATATATTTAGGAATGAACACATGAATAAATGATTCCAAACACAATTTTCATAAGTAGTATGATAAATTTTTATCAATGTCTCTGTTTAAAATTAATTTTATATCAAAGACAAATACATAAATAATGAATTTTTTATACTTCATGTAAAGCCCCCCCCCCCCCCCCCCCTTAGAGAAATTTCTAGATCCGCCACTGTCTTTAACCTTAGTTGAAGATTTAGCTATTAGAAGACATGATCAAACTAAAGAAAAGAAAAATAAAAGAGATCATATTATTGAAAAATTCTAAAAATAAAAACACAAAACTAATATTAAATTTAGATCTAATTGAATACAAGCATCAAAAGATATGAGACGAAAAGAAAATAAAAAAACAAAACAAGACTCTTGAATCTTTCTTCTCCTTTGGTGGTGATGGAGTGATGCCTTGTTCCTTTTATATGTGTTCCTTTTATAGCCTCCAACCCTTGAATCTTAACCATTTATTTGCAATATATTGGATGGTTAAGATTGGGTAGTTAAGATTGGCTTCAACCTAAGTTTAAATTTTATTCCCAACAGAATCTTCGGATGGCTTTGTGACCCCTAATAAGATGGAATTATGAAATCTTCATGAAATAGCGATTTGTAGTCTTGAAATTATCTTTCCAACGCCATATCATGAGCATAAATCCGATACTTGAGGAAAAAGTTATGGTCAAAACAGTGGGACGGGATTTTGAAGAATATTTGATTGGATTGATTTTTATTTAATATTCACCAAATCTTTTTCCATAATTTTGAATCTTCTAGAAACTCTTGATTCTCTTACATATCTTTAACTGATTTGTAGCATATCTTGTATTGATGATCATCATTTAAGTCAATTACCTGCAATAACACATGAATTCTGAATATTAGTTATTATTATACATAAAATAAGGATATCAAAAATTAGATTAAGAGGTTTAAATGTATAATTAATATGCTTATCACATTTAATTCGCCCACTTCTGTAATAATAAGGAAAATATTGAAATTAAGATATTGAGAATAGGTTTGTCAATGGGTCGGGTCTAAAAAAGCAAACAACGTTTTCGTTTGTTTCGCCCACTTATGTAATAATAAGGAAAATATTGAAATTAAGATATTGAGTGTAGGCCTATTAACGGGTCAGGTCCAGACCTAGACCCGACCCGGACCTAATTAGATGTGTAATATGTCCGATCCGATTTGAACCCAACCTGATTTGGACCTCCGGTGGACTCTAACATACAAACGGGTTGGGTCCGGGTCCACCCCGATCCGATCCTTGGACCCAAGACCCGACAGTTTTATATAAACCTATATTAGGCTATTAGGCCCCGCTTGGTTCGTGGTAATCTGGGATGGAATTTGATTTCATGTGAGATTACTAGGAAAGTTCATAAAATCCAGTGTTTGGTTCGTGGTAATCTTGATGGTAATTATGGGCCCCAGTATAATTAAAATCCATCCATGTGGGAAAATAGGATGAAATCAGATTCCCACCCTTTATGGTGATAATCTCAAATTCCATCAGGAATCCTAAATTACATTACCATTATACCCTTTACAAATTAATGAAATTACTATATACATCATTTCTAAAATATATAGTTCTTTTGATTATTTAAATAAAAAATTTGTTATAATTCTTATATGTGATGTAAAAAATCTTAACTATGTATTAGATATTAATGTAGGTTTTTAAATTCAGTTTTTATTTTTATATGTGATGGGTTTAGATATTATTATAATTGGTATAATATTCAACTGATTTAGGAAGATTACTATTATTATATGTTTAATTATATAATTGATTATTTTATTTATTTACATTCATTAAATATTTATAAAAATATTTATAAAAAAATTACTCATTTTTTTAGTATTGTGATATAGATAAAAATATAAATTTTGTTATGAAAGAGATTGAAGAGGGTTACGAAGGAACGAGAAAACTGAGTAATTCAATTTAAAAGAAGCACCAAACTCACACTTTATAGTTTACACTGTGCGATGAGGGAGCGAGTTTATAAGTTCAGAGTGACAAGTATATATAATAATAAGGGTATTTTAGACATTTAACTCAAATTCCTTTTCATTTTCCATATATGAACCAAACAATGGAAAATGATTTTAAGGAGAAATTCATTAACGAACCAAACATTATGATGGAATCAAGATTCCTGGTAAATTAATTAACGAACCAAACTTTTTTTTAAGGAGAAATTCATTAACGAACCAAACTTTTTAAGGAGAAATTCATTAACGAACCAAACTTTTTTTTTAGCCTATGGGCAACCTTTGGGTCAATTCTGGCCATTTTCGAAATTTTCTTTTTCGATCGGATCCGCTAAAATTTTGGCTTTTTAGCCATCTGCGTGAGCTAGAGAACTCCGATTGAAAATCTAACTGCATATTATGGGTCCTGGTACCGTCCTCTACTACCCATAAAAATTTCATCGAATTCCGGTAACGTTTTGGAAAATATGCAGTTCCGAACCGCATCCGGGTTTTCTTCGAAACTGCTTTGTTAGGTGGAATAGTGATTAGATATTTATGTGAATGTGGTGACCTTGGGTATGCTCACCCCACCTTTGCTTAGTTATGAAGGAACCTTTGGTTATTTGTGGTGTGTGAGGGTGATTTTAGGTCTAAAGTGACCTCCCTCTTTTTCTCTTCTCCTCACCCCCCCAAAAGTGAGATTTTCACTCACTCTTCCTCACTCTCTACCTCTCACGTCTCTCTCTTCCTCTCCCTCTCCAGCCCTCTTGTTTGTGAGATTTGTGTGTATTTTGTTGTGAAAGACAAGGAAGAAGAAGATCAAGAAGGCTTGGGAGCACACAAAGGTGTTGTTGGTTGTTGTTGTTGTTATTCCTTCTTTCCTTCTCTTCTCTCATGCTCTTCCCCCCCCCCTGTTTTCAGCCATTCGAGGCTGAAGTGTGACTGAGGAGGTGCTGGTGCTGGTGGTGCTGATTGGGGTGGTTTCGGTGCACCAAGGGCACCCGAAGAACCTCCCTTTTCTTTCCCCTCACTTGGTAAGGTCTCCTTCTCCCATAACTTTGTGTTTTCTTGTTGTTAGGGTGGGTGGGGATGTCTTGCATGCTGGTTGGGTGGGTTTGGGGGTGTGGGAGGGGCTGGTGAGGGTTCAGATGGTTTGGGCGCGCGTGCGGCTCTGTTCGCGCGCGTGCGCGCGCAGGCGTGCGCGCAGGCAGGGGCTGGCGGGTTCTGGCGGACGCGCAGGCGCGCGCGCACGCGTACGCGCAGGCGTGCGCGAGCGTGTGCACGGGGGGGGGGGCCAGTAGGCGCGTGCGTACGCGCGACCGTGCGGGCGCGGGACGTCTGCGGGCGCGCGCGAGGGGCGCGTGCGGGCGCGGGAGTCTGTCTGGGCGCGTGGGGAGGGCGCCATGGGCGCGGGGCGCGCGCGCGCGTGCGCGTGCGTGCGTGCGCGCGCGGGGCTGTGCGCGGGGGGTGCCGGGAGGCTGGGATGGGTGCTGGGGGCTCGGGCATGCGTGCATATGCGCGTGCAAGCTCGTATGTGCGCGTGTCTTTGCCCTCCCGCTCCGTTTTTGCCTAAGTATGGATGTTTTATGTGGCTATACTCACCCTATTTTATACCCTTGTCTTGCAGATCTTGGCGAGCGACCACGCAACGATCCGGGTTGCGGTGAGTGGGTCAATCCAAACCAGTTGGGAGGCGTTCGATGCACGTTGGAGTGCATTGCCCTCCCCTGGGGTACCATAACTACATATAACACGTTGTATATTGTATAAATGTTTATGTAAATACCTGTTTCGTTAAGATTGCAACCATGTCATGTTGTATGTAGTATGCTAGGTATTATGCATCCATGTATAGTGTATGAAAGTCATCCTTGCCTAGATATCATGACTAACATAACCCCGACCTAGACATGTCCCCACCTAGTTTAACTTTATTAAACTTATACATATGTGGTTGCATAAGATAAGCATACCTTAGATAAATCATGTCTGGTTATATTGATTAATTTAAGATGCTTCCATGATTAATATTGTTCCTTTTTAAGTGTTTAGCGCATGCTTAGGCCATGTATTCTTGCATATTGTTAATAAGCAAGCGTATGACCACCTGTGGGGTCATACCGAAATATTGATGTTACGAATGACAGAATTTTCCCCGCATCTGAGTTATGCGCCCTGGAAGGAATTCTTGAGAATTCATTTCCGTATCGGTGTTTAGTAACCGGTGACGACGGATCCAAGAGGATCGTATCCGCGAGCGTAGATTGTTTTTCCCCTTCGTTGGATCCGTGTAGGAACTTCCCGGCGTTGGAAACGCTGTCCTGGCACCGGGCTCCCATTTGTAGGTACCATCGCTTCGGTCGAGAGTGTACTGATCGTGGGAGTATGTCAGGTAGAGGCTACCCGGGGAAAGGGCTACCGGTGGACCAAGGGCTTAGAACAATCTAATCTCTTCCCAAGAGCCTGAGTCACCCTTCGGAGGTGAGGGTGAGGGATTAGTACAGTTACTCCCAATAACTTAGGTCACCCTTCGGGGTGAGGGTAAATAACTTTGATGATGATTGGAAGTTATATGAGTTGTGATGCATGAATTGTTCCATTCACTGAGCGTGCGGCTCACCCCTCGCATATGTTTTCTCCAGTTGTCGCTGATCCGGATCAGAAGGAGGAGCTCCCTGAGACGCGATTCCAGTAGGAGACAGCGTTCACGTCAGACATCTTGCGAGTGAGAGGCCCTCAGCATCCCCCGTCTTCTTGTATGTATTTCTACTTGTGCTTGGGCACAGTGTATGGGTTGATGTTGTCTTTTGTAGTACATATTGGCTCTCACAGGACAGTTTGATTGAGTACTCAGGTCTGTTATATATCTTTGAATCACAGACTTAGTCGTTTTGCTTCCGCTATTTTCGTATGTATTTGATGTCAGTTACTTGATTTCGCTTTATCGCCTTTGACATTGTGGTGTATTTATTGACTTCGTGTACGTATTACTGATATCATATATATATACTTGCCACGTCTCGGGGACGGCCGCCCTGGGGTGTGACACAACGTGTCCGGGTGCGCTTCAGCCCGACCCAAACCCAATCCAACCCGTTAACAGACATAATTGAGAGAGAAATGATGGGGTTAGACGTGCCTGATGAACAAGCGCAAAGGCGAAGGAACAAGATTTGCGGATAGAGAAGAAACCGCGATCCAACCCGTTCTATAAAAACCAATCAATCCACCTGAGTTTGTAAAACCGGCTGTCACATTGAAAATTGCAATTAATTATTTATTAAACTAAAATTATGTTTAGACGTGAGGTGTATATGAAATTAAAATAATGGGCTTCTTAAAATCCTACGTTCTAAACTTCATTTTTCAAAATCATTGTTTTGTAAAATACTGGTTGAAAAGTTAAATGCTGAAAATATATTTGAATTCGCATTTAAGAATATTTAAATTTTCAAATGCAGAATCTACCAAACATGGATCCAAATATGATCTTACAATCTTGTGTTTCAAATTTAGTTTTTAAAAGACATTGTTTTATTAGCTTTTCAACCGCAATATTTTTTTATCTAAAAATAAAATTATGATTTGAAAAGCTAAACACTAAAAAAGTTTTAGATCAACATTTGAAATATTTTAGTTTTTCAAATACAAAATCTACCCAAACACAGATTCAAACAATGCCTAAATCTAATAAAAATTTATATTTTATACAATAAATACTTTATAATGTTAAATAAAATCATTAAAAAATATTAAGAAGTACTATTTGACAATTATCCAAAACAAATATAAAAAATTCATATTTTTTATGAATTTATTTTTCAATAATAATACTAATTAATATATTTATTGTCATAACTAATCAAAGGTTTACCCAATGGTTACCATTGATCCTTTCATTTTTCAAGGTTCAATGAAAGATTCCGTTTTTAAAACAATCAGAAAAAAAGTAGTGAACCTATGCGTGCCCCACATCTTCTGATTGCTTTGCATCCACAACAAACTCAATTGAAACATATTCCACACCAACCATTCGAGGAGAGAATTTCCAACTGTCTTTTTCTCCCAATTCCCCCGAATGAGACAAATTTGTCCAAATATTCAGAAAATTAAAATTTAAAAAAAAAACACTAGCCAATAAAAAACTCAAATAAGGACACAGAAGGATAAACATTATAGAAAAGCTTCCAAAAACAGTAGGCCTGAAAGATAAGGACCTGAAGAAACAATCCAGCCACTTTTCTGATTCACACACAGCCCCGACTTCCTCCGCATCACTGAAATCGTATATAGTGTGAAAAGTGAGTATCAAAACAAGAAAATTGTCAACCTTCAACTAAAAGGGATATTAAGGGTTTTTTTTTAAAAAAAATGACACGAACCTCTGCATCTTCAGCTGCACCACCAGCCTTTCCAGCGTTTTCCCTGATTGATTCTTCTGCTGACATCAAACAGGTAAAGAATATCAGAAACACAGGTGAATTTGATTAGATGGACCTAAATTGATACAGAATGATAAAGAGACTTTAAAACAAAATTATTATTTTCAGTAAATTAGATGCATGTGGTTTTCCTAAATTCCATTATTAGTGAAAACACTAAGTTCCTCTCGCAGAATGGATCTTAATGTCATTTAATTGAAGCAAATAAATTAGTGTAAAAAGTCGTATATGTACGATATCCACAAACTCTTTAAACAAAAGTTGTCGAATTTATGAATTCATGTCAAATTGAAATAGATAAACCACTAAATCCAATCCACATTCGACAAATATCCACATGGAGTACCATGAACAGCCAAACAAGAAAACAAAAACACAACAAATTGCTCAAGCTACAAAAGGTATCAAATTTCAATAAGTTAGATAGTACCTTCATTCTCTGGAATATCTGAGGTCCACAAGGTGAGATTGTCCCTCAAAAGTTGCATAATCAGGGTGCTATCTTTGTAAGATTCTTCGCTCAGTGTATCAAGCTCAGATATAGCCTCATCAAATGCTTGCTTGGCAAGGTGGCAGGCCCTGAAATGTACATTTCATGAATAAGTGGGATAAAAAGCATTGGCATGTTAACATTCAGCAGACTGATCTCCCTGTAGTCATTACCTCTCAGGGGAATTCATGATCTCATAATAAAACACTGAGAAATTCAGAGCCAAGCCAAGTCGGATAGGATGCGTGGGAGACAATTCAGCTTCTGCAGTGGTAGAAGCAGTCTGCCAATGGATTTGAAAAGAAGAATCAGCAAATGGAAAATGATTCTGTAACAAATTTTTATGCTCTCCACTGCTGTATCGAATGGTGGGACACATTGTCATCCAAAGGATATAAAGGCACACATCTAGACCAAAACTACACAACTCCCAATCCAATGAAAAAGAAAGCAAGTACACAATTTTTAAGCGTAAGTCTACATTAAAAACTACAACTCCAGTTTGACAAATTTTCTTACCATTTTTATTACTAACAATTGAAAATATTTCTTTCAAAGATTATGGGTTATAATTTGAAAGGAATAGGGTTGAAATGTTGTTTTTGGGGGGGTGTTTGCAGCCCCATAGGAGATCCCTTGCCTCCATTTGTTTCAAGGGGCATTGTTCTCTCAATGAAATGTTCCAACCATCGCTCAAAAATTAAAATAAATGGCTTCTCAAACATGATCATTTCAAGTGTGGATATCAATTTTTAATGAGAAGTCTTGCGCCAAAAGTCATAGCTAATCTGCATCCCAAATAACACAAGAAAAATGTGAAACATGTACATGTAGATTTTTTTTTTTTTTTTTTTTGAAACGAGGTAGAAATCCTACCACCTTATTCATTGTGAACAAATGGGTACAGTTCTGGATTAAAGAACAAAATAAAGTAAGAGAACACATAAGACAGAGAAAACAGCAAACGAGAAATCTTCTGGGTAAATCGCATGACCAGGAAAACACAGCACATGAAAAATATTATGCCATGATAAAAATGGGGGTTTTTGGATAAATATCCAAGGGGTCTCACAAAAAAACTATCAAATAAAACCAAATCTGATGAGGGTGTGTCCGTGTGTGGCACTGATGAAATAAATCATGTTCAGTGGCAAAATATTTACAAAAGACCAAACCAACAACAAAATCTTGCATATTTTATGACAAGCCATTTTATTAAATTACTTCAGCATATATCCTACTGCAAAGTTACGCTAATTTATAATAAGGAACTTTTCTAATTCATACTTTACCAATAAGATAATAAGGTCATTGAGTCATCTTTCATTGCATTTGATGCAGACAAGTGAGTTGCATATATCATAAAGAAAAAGCACATAATACACAAGTAACCTCCACTTTACTTTTAAGTTTACATAGTTGTATGGTCTATTTAGTGCACAGCAGAAAAATGTAACAAATACAAAATATCAATAAACTAAATTGTTTCCATCCAAAGATGAGATAATGGTGATGCAAAGTAGTTGTCCTGAAACAAGGACATAATAGTTGGATAATACAGAGAATATACCAGGACAAACATAAAAAATGATGTATGTTGACTTTGATAAGCATGTTCCAACCATCACACTTATGTCACTTCAATACATAAGTGACATTTAATTAGCAATATAAGAATCCTGGCTCAAAGTTATCATTTAATGATAATACAGAATAAATAGTTAAATGTTTAATGCAATGATGGTAAAGAGATTATGCATATATACATAAATAAACAACTAAGCCCCCTGGAAACCGCTTTAAAAAGAGCTAAAAACATTTAATTATACCTTAATGGTTTTTTTTTTCACTGACTCAACTACTATGCTTAAGGACAGTGGTATAAAATGAGAAAAGAGCCATTAGCAGGAAAGAAAAAAAAAAGAACTTAAAAAGCTCTAAATATGTGGGGTTTAACAAGCTAACAATCTCCAGATCTGTTCATCATTTAAAAGAACAGCTAGATAGAAACTCAAAAAAGAGCAAGTATGAAGAAAACAACTTTAGCAAGATTGAGCCACACAAAAGTGTCATTTTTTGCAAATTATCATCCCGAATCCATTAAAAAAATAATTCAAGGTCTCCTGCCATCCACTCAAACAAGAACAATTAAATCACCATAAAAAGATCAAAAGTAAAAGTAAACAAAAAAAAAACGTGGTCCAACAGCAATATGTGTGTGCGTGTGTGTGAATCAAATCAAAGACATAAATGCAAAGTGACAGAGAATCAAGAGACAGCAAATCAAAACCCAAAACCATAGTAACAACCTTCAGATCCAGCAAATTCCCCTCACCATCAGGTCAGATCAAACCAGATCAGGCAAAAACAAACACCACAAGTGCTCCAAATCCACTGCACTCTGAAACAGAAGACCACAAATCGAATACCTGATACGCCTTCAGCGACTGATCCGCCGGCTCCTTTCTCTCATTCCCGTTCTTGAACTCCGCCAGGTATCGATAATAGTCCCCCTTCCTGCAAAACAAAGACCAACTAAATAAAACCCTAACAGAAAAGGAAACAATAGAAGATCAATCGATCTGAAACATTACATCTTGTAATAGAAGACGGAAGACTCTCCAGAGGCGGAGGAAGGGATGAGATGCTCGTCGATGACGGCCATGATGTCGTTGCAGATGGAGGACAGCTCGGATTCCACCTTCTGACGGTAGTCTTTGATCCTCTTCGCGTTCTGATCGTTCCCCTTCGCCTCCTCCTTCTGCTCTATCGAAGAGAGGATCCTCCACGAAGCCCTCCTGGCACCTATCACGTTCTTATACCCTACCGACAACAGGTTCCTCTCCTCCACCGTCAGATCCACGTCAAGCTTCGCCACCTTCTTCATCGACTCCACCATCTCTGAATCAACAACCACAACCGAAACCCTCAAAAACCGATCTAGATCGGAGGAGACGCAGAGAGAGAGATAGAGAGAGAGATCCGTTGCTTACCGTCATATCGCTCGGCCTGCTCGGCGAGTTTGGCGATGTAGACGAAATTCTCGCGTTCTTTGGAGGAAGCCATTGTTGAGATCTCTCTCGACTTAGGGTTAGGTATTCTCTCTCTCTGTCCCCCTTTGAATTTGATTTTTGTTTCAGGATTCCAATTCAAGAACAAATTGGTGGAAGGGAGGCGAAAATAAATGAGAAACAGCTTATTTACCCCTTAATTTATTGGGAAAATTAACATAAAATCCTCGTGCACATCCTTCGTTTTAACTTAGCCCTCTGTAAAATATCTGTATAATATACATTTCTGAATATACATTTCTGAAACTACCCTCGAACGCCAGTGCAAAAAGCTTCTGTTTTTTTAGTGCCTTTCCAAGGGCAAAGTAGGCAAAATAAAGCACAACAAATCGAAAGTGTGTCAGGAGGTGGCAAAATGTAATTGCCCGCGAAAGATCTATTATTCTCATGCTCCTCCATCCTATAATTCTAGCCCATGACATGTCATCACATGTATAAGGAAAATGATACATTCAACCCCTGTTGCAATTCACACTGTTTTTTTAAAAAAATATACTCTCAAATGAAGTGCATTTTGTTATATAAAATAAAGTATATATTTAGATATATATAATATCTAAAATGTCCTTCAAATTATTTTTGGTTACTACCCACCTAATTATTAGACAGTTAGGGATTCATCATATAAACCATACGAATTCAACTATCCTTTTTTTTGTTTGGTTATCACAATTGAATTGTTAATCATCCACACTAATATTTGGTTATCAATTTCAATGTCAGTTGATTTAGGTGTGATTTTGTTTATTTGTTTATTTCTGCATTTGCCAAAGTTTTTTTCTTGAATTTGGTGTTTGAGGTTAGATTTGATAGTATATGTGAGTTTGTTTTATAATTTATTTTCTTTAAATCTAGTTTTTCTATTTTAAATTTGTTTTTTTGAGAACTTTTAGAGTTATGAAGTTATTTTGAACTTATATGCATTATTTTTTTAAATGTTCATTACATTTTTTAAAGGTGTTTGGTAACACATTTTTGCACTTTCTATTTTATTAAAAAGTAGAATCGCGTCTAAACGCGTTACCAAACAAACGGAGGCTTAATTTGGTGTAAGTGGCCTACTTTAATTGGCACATTTAGATCATGCCACATGTCAAATCAGTGTCCAAAATGATAAGGTATTATCTTGATTGGATGAATTCATCACATCACCATCGGATGATTACAAATCCACTGTTTTCAAACCTAGGTGCATCCTGTTCCACTCGTTGTGAGGCCCGCTGTAACACCGGGATGGTATCATACGGTATACGGTTGCATTCAAATGGAGGATATAAAAAAGTCATCATCCGAATTGAGGTAGGTAAGTAATCTCATCCCAGTACAATATGTTTTCACTACTAACTTGAATGTTGGAGTGTTTAATAGAGGCACACCCTCACTTCTTTCGCAACGTTCATATGAAGGCAACAATTGAGAAGATGAGAGTACATCTCATGATCAAATAGTTGATCTGCAATTCAATAAATAGTCCCCCACCCGCCAATCTGGCGCCTTCTGCGAGAAGCGCATTGGAAGTCTCACTCTCCAGTTGACATGGTGCTCACCCAGATGCCATCCCCGCCAATCTAATAGTCTGATCGCTCACCTCGGGTGATGCCCTCTGATAGGACTAGGAAGTGAGGATCTCGCCCTTGTGCCATGCGGATCTCATCCAGCAGAACAGGTTGAACCACCAGTCGAGCCAACAAACTGCCAATATTCGTCTCCTTGATACTCAACAAATTCGCGGCCTCCTCCAATAGTCGCCAACGACAGACTACCAGATGTGAAATCAAGCCCAGCGGCTGCCTGCTGAGAGCATCGGCCATGACATTTGCCTTACCTAGATGGTAAGCAATGTCACAGTCATAGACCTTCAGGAATTCAATCCAACGTCGCTGACGCATGTTGAGCTCCGGCTGGAATTGCAAATATGTATGGCTCTTGTGGTCCGTGAAGAGTTCAAACTGCTCACCATACAGATAATGCCTCCAAATCTTCACTGCGAAGATAATTGCTGCTAGCTCCAAGTTGTGGGTGGGGTAATTCTGTTCATGGGGCTTCAACTGACATGACACGTAAGCCACCACCTTACCGTGTTGCATCAGGACGCAACCCAACCCCAACCACGACGCATCAGAGTAGATTGCGAAGTCGCCACTCTCTGATGGAATGGTAAGAACTGGCGGTGATGTGAGCCTTCGCTTCAACTCCTGAAAGCTCTCCTCACAAGCTGGGGACCACTCAAACCGAACATCCTTCCACGTTAGGCGGGTCAGGGGAGCATCAATCTTGGAGAAACCCTCCACAAATCTCTGGTAGTAACTTGCCAATCCCAAGAAACTCTGAATCTCTGTAGGATTCAACGGCCACCGCCAATTCGCCACAGCGAGCGTCTTCTCTAGGTCTACGGATATGTCCTCACCGAAAATTACATGGCCCAAAAAGGCTACACGTTCCAATCAGAACTCGCACTTGCTAAACTTGACGTACAACTGATGTCGAGCCAAGTCTCCAAGACAGTGCGAAGGTGGATTGCATGCTCCTCATGGCTCCTCGAGTAGACCAGGATGTCATCAATGAAAACAACCATGAAGGAGTCCAAAAAGGGCCTAAACACCCGGTTCATACGATCCATGAAGGCCGCCGGTGCATTCGTCAACCCGAACGGTAGCACTAGAAACTCATAATGCCCATAGCAGGTTCGAAAGGCCGTCTTCAGAATATCTGACTCATGGATCTTCAATTGATAGTACCCCGAGCGAAGATCTATCTTGGAGAAGACACACGCTCCTTGAAGCTGGTAAAACAGATCATCAATTCGTGGAAGGGGATACTTGTTCTTCACTGTCCGCTGGTTCAGCTGCCTGTAATCAATACAAAGACGCAGCGAACCATCCTTCTTCTTCACGAACAGCACGGGGGCTCCCCAAGGAGACACACTCGGACATGCGAACCCCTTCTCCAGTAATTCTTCCAATTGCTCCTTGAGCACACGCAGTTTGGCAGGGGCCATTCAATATGGAGCCTTTGAAATTGGCTTGGTATTCGAAATCAGATTGATCTCAAACTCGATCTCACGGTCCAGTGGTATTCCTGAAGATCATAAGGAAAGACTTTAGGATATTCCGCCACGATTGGAGTCTCACTGATACCTGCCTTCGAAGGTGCATCAATAGTTGATACATATACCAAATAACCCTCGCATCCGCCCTGGAGGAGCTTCCATGCTCGGAGGGAGGACACAAACCCCAATGGATCTCGGTCTTGATCGCCAACAAACTGGAATGTCATTCGGCCAGGGATGCGGAACACTACTATTTTGGAAAAATAGTCAATACTGGCATGGCAAGCAGAGAGCCAATCCATCCCAAAGATGACGTTAAAATCTGACATGGCAAGCTCTACTAACTCTATTGCGAATTCATACTCTCCTATTGACACTAAACAACTCTGATAAACGGTACTGAGAATAAGGCGATCGCCTACTGGAAACGCAACCTCTAATGCAACCGGGAGGGGATCCAACACCGCTGCCACACGGCAGGCAAAAGCAGGAGAAATAAAAGAATAGTACCTCAGATCACTCTACCTGATGTTTGTGCCTCATCAACTGTGAGTGCTGCTACCCGGACCAGAACTAACTGTGGTGGGGGCTGAATCTGTCGATCCCGCTGTGGAAGAGGTCTCCTCTGATCCACGCGACTACCCTGCGAAGGCTGTGGTGACGGTGTGGTTGCGGTTGCGACTGGCGCTGCTGCTGTTGCTGGAACCTAGGATCATAAACTCGTGGTCGTCCAACATCAGGACATAATCGCGCAATGTGCCCAACGCGCTGGCAATGGTAACAGTGGCATTGTTCAGGGGCTCTTGCCTGAACTGAAATGACAGCGGTAGGCACGGCACCTTGTGTTGGCATAGTAGTAGGGGCAGGGGAGACAGTCGATCGATCGGAGCGGTGACACTTGTTACGAGCATCGCGGCATCCATCACCTTGTTGACGAGGAGGGTCTTGGCCTACTGGGGATGTTTGACTCATCGGGGGTGCCCCAAGGTCACGCTCGACAGTCACAGCGTGCGATAACAAGGCACTGAAACTCGTCAACGCCTGTGACGTAACATGCACCCTAATCCTGCTATTGAGCCCCATCTCAAAGCGTCTGCATCGTGTCTCCTCATCAGCAACAAAGATAGGAGCGTAATGTGATAGCGTCGTGAATCTCACCAAGACACCACTGACATAGACCCTTGCATTAACTGTTCAAACTCCTGCATCACCCGCTGCCGCGTCGGGAAAGGGAAATTCTCGCCCAAGAATAGGTCAAGAAACCCGGTCCAGGTCAACTGCTCCACACCTCCAGGAATATCAACCGAACGGGTGGCCCACCAATCCGCTGCATCGTCCTTCAGCATGAACGTGGCTATCCGAGCAACGCTGGTAGAGAAAATCTTATCTATCTCTTGCAACCACCTTTCTGAAGCAAGGGGATCCGCCATCACACCATGGAAAGAAGGGGGATGGAGCTTCAAAAAAGTAGAGAGGTCGGACTTTTGGTCCCGCGCCTCCACACGATGCTCCTCCACCGCCTCGAGGGTTCTCTGATCTACTGCTACAGGAATTTTCACATGATCCCCACAATCGGTGGGTCTGGCAAGGCTGGGATTTGTTGAGCCGCCTGGCAGCCCTCACGCAATGCCCTAATCTCACGAGACTGCTCCTCCAACGCCCTCGATTGAGTGTCCAACATATCAGCGAGGCGAGCGAAGGCATGCTCCCAGGCGGGAGGCTCCGGCTTAGGTCTTGGCACAAAGGCAGAGGACCCCGCATCTGACCCATCTCCATCAAATGGACCAAAAGCTCCGGAAGATCTGGGGCGACCACGTCCACGTCCCTTGACGCGAGGAGGCATGTCAGCAACCTATAAAGCGAGGCTCTAGGATCAGAATACTCAAATAGGAAACCTACGACTCAACTACATGACCCGACTTAGGTTCAGACCGGACCAGGCTCTCATACCAACTTTGTTACGCCACAGGGTGGCCGTCCCCGGTTTGTAACAATAATAGCAATATCAGAATATCATACAGGAGGCTAACGAGTTATCCACATATATGGACTAGAAGAGCAAAGACTAGGCTAGGAAGCAGAAGCATAATATAAACAAGTCTGTAACTAAAAATATCATTACAGACAATCACTGTCTTGTGTGAGCTAAGTCTGATCAACAAAGGGAATACATACAACATGTGTCCATGCACCAAAAAGAAATACATACAAAACAACAAGACTACTGGCGACCTCGCTCGCTAATCTCAAAAGACGGACGTAACACAGGAAGGCAAGAAACACCTCATGGGAGCTTCACCTCGTGACCTGCTCTGCCTCCACTAGAGAGAAACAAAGGAAAATGAGGGATGAGCTAAAAGCTCAGTGAATAGTCAACCACCACACAATGAAGATAATACATATTCAAAACTTAAACGAATACACAACAAGTTGTCAACAAATACTCCAAAAATTACCCTACGTCATCCGGTAGCTCTCTCCCTCACTGCCTGCCCACGACGATACTAGTCACAAGGAGGCACCTCACAGGGTAGCTCTGACGCTGGGTAGCTTCAATGCACGATGACGCTGGGGTGATACGCACCACACTCGTGGGGATCACATCACGAGGACGCGGGTGAAAGCTATTTCCTTATCCACACTTACTAAACGTGCAAACATGATGTAAGGACAAGTAGAGGCAAAAATTATAGCTAACTCGAAGGAGCATATCAATAAGTATGTGCAAATGATCCTACAACATAGTATTTAATCCTACATAGCACATCCATCATCATATACGAGCAATATAACCCAAATATGTTCTCTATAGTATCATTCCATTGCATAAAATATACCATAGTACCTAATAACATAAAACTCAAACACGTCAAAACTGGCTCGTCAACCCCAAATATCCTTAAACTTTGATCTCCCCAACGCCCAATACAAATCCAAATATTATAAAATAAATTACACACATTCATTCACATATGGGGATCATCATCTATGAAGATATCGAAGTCTAATTATACCTCTAAATGCTTGAAATAAAATCGTTTCATAAATTAGTCATTTCACGCGCGAATCTGGACAGTCCTTGGAGATTGGCTTATAACTTCAATCACAATTAACAGATTAACCCCAAATTTCATACATAGCATCTAGACATAAGCATGATCATGGAACATGATCTAAACCTCTAAATATAACTCCAGGTACTAGTTTTACAAGGATTTCAAGAAGATAGAGATCTGTCATACCTCTCTAAGCATTAAACAAGTCTCCCATCACCATAATCACTTTCTCCAAAACTGACCACAGCTGATCCACACTAAACAAAGCAAACAGAGAGGGGAAAGAAGGATTAGGAAGATCGAGTAACTTAATACAAGCATACACAAGCTATTCAACATACCTGAACAACCCACACATTTCCCCCAACAATTATCCACCCCTACCAAACCCTCTCAACAAGGACCAACTGAGATATCCACAAAAGAGAGAGAAAGAGTCGTAGAAAATGAGGTTTTGAGTGGGATAAAGTGATTAAAAGGGTTTATATAATGGTGAAGCTAATAAGGGGGATGAACTTAAGCTAAGCTTACCCAACTATTCAATAAAAGGAAAACAAATAACCAATGGGGAGGTGAGACTTCTTAAGCTCACCCAAGATGTCACTATCACACTAAAAGGGTTAATAATCATCCATATCTAATCCACCACCAACCAGTAACAAATGAAAATTCAGATACTAATCGGTACTGAAAACCTCCGAAAAATAAACATTTTCAATTACACCAAGGCAGTTATCAAATCAAAGAAAACACTGATAAGTCATTCAACTAGGAGGAACAATACCAAAATAATAATAACAATAATAACACACCCATTTTATAAGTTTCAAAATGACACAAACTTATTTTTGTTGGCAAGTGCGGGGCTGTCAGCAATCCTATTTTTGTGTATGTATTAGTAATTGTGCGTGTCACACATGTGGGTTGTATTTGGACTAGACTTGGTCTCTCATAGGACGATGATTGCGTATTCGAGTCTGTAATACTATTTTTGATTTACAGACTTAATTATATTTTATGCTTACGCATTATTTTTAGTTACTTATCGCTTTCCTGTAGCCTTGTTATTTATGCGATTATTGTTTCATTTTCATCAGGGGTCATTGTTGATTTCTTGTGTATGAGTCATTGTATTATAGGATTATTATGGTCCCTGGAGGACCGTTCTGGGGCGTAACAAAGTTCGTATCAGAGCCTGGTCTTGTCAAAGCCTAAGTCTAGTCGTGTAGATGAGTCGTAGGATTTTTATCCGCTCACTCTGATCTTAGTATTTCTTCTTAAGATGCTGACATATCTCCTTGCTTCTGTTGATGTGATCGTGGCCACCCTTGTGCTCTGTGAGTTGTTGATTCGATCGGTGGAGAAAGGTCAGTTATTGGGTTCATTGTTGTGGGACCGGGGCCTGGGCTGAAAATATTTTAACAAAGTTAAGAGATATGGAATATGTTAAATATTTAATTACATAAGGGTAGGTTAGTCTTTTGTGTTTTCAAATTTGTGAAATGAAATATTTTTTGTATAATTTTAAAAAATGGTTGATTTATGTATTTCTAACTTTTTGATGACTTTTTTTTACCATTATCCCATAATTTAATTGATTCATTTTTATAATTTTATCAAATTAAAATAGAGAAAAATGCATATAGTGTCCTCAAATATAATGAATATCCATATGGACTTCTCGTTTTTCTGAAAATCCATATAGCACCATGATTTTTGTCGTGGTTAGGCATATAGCCTCATGAGTTAAATGGTTGTCTATTCTTAAAAAATACTTGTATGTAATTTAACAGTAGCATGAAGATACATATTCATAATTCATATAACTCCCTCACATTTAAAAAAATTCACAAAGCTCCCCGCAAATAACCGAAATATCTCTGCTTACATAAAACCATTGAATCAGAGTCTTCCTCCTCCCAACGATAAAAGAGCACATTCAATCTATTTTAATGAAACTAAATATTCATTTGGGGGAAAGAGATGGGTGATTTGGGGTGAAATAGAGAGGGTAATCTGGTTAACTTAACTACACTTCAGTTTAAGATTGTCAACCACAAGGGGTAGATCAATTAAAATCATAATAAAATAAGGGGGTTATATGTAAATGAAACCGGTGAATGAGGGTTCAACGTAAGAATGAGTACTGGAATAATGGAGCGGTGGAAGGGTGTTGGAAGGGGAAAGAGAAGTTCCATTCTAAAGGGAGGGTAAAAATGTAAATGTATAACTATAGTTAAATTAAAATAACCATTAGATCATTTTAACTAATCTAAGAGCATTTAGGATTTTCACAACAATTTGAAGTGAATTTTTGCTGGGATAAACTATAGTTTGGGTTGGGTTGGGCTATAGCCCGGCCTAAAATTTATAAAGATTCCTTAATGGCCTCAAATCCTAACCTAACTTAAATGATCATATCCCTCAGTTAATTAGTTGACCTCTCTCCTTTTATCCAAGTATATATCTGTTAACAAACAAACCATGGAGATGATTAATTAATATATATACTAATTAGGTGTCCACTTTAATTTAGTTGTATGGTAACCGTCTGATTTGATATTTCAGATCGAGGCATAATCCCAACAACGCCCTACTCCATTTCGCGTATGTAAAATACCAAATAATGTCTGGCCACATGCTGTCGATGACCAAGACTCCACATAGATGAACATCATTTTCCCAAAAGAGTGGCCAGTATGGGTACAAAAGCATATTTACGTGATGATGTTGAAGAAAATTGTAATATGTGCAGTGGGTGCTTGGGGAATAGTCCCACATCGGAAGATGAAAAAAGATTTTTTCACTTGATATGTTAGCCGACTTCTAGAAGAGTGTTTTTGAAAAGATAAAGGGGGATCACACATGCTACACGTATAGTGCACATACGTGCGTAGACGCATTATAGTGCATTATTAGGCGCATCTAGCACTTCATTTTTTTTCTTCTGGATTTCATATATTTTTTTAAATTTGAATTGTTTGGCCAACAAGCACTTCCTGTAACGCCCCCGAATCCACGACTCCGTTTTGAAGCGTTTAATCCAGTTGTGTTAACTTAATTCCTCAATTTCAGAATTCTTTTTTTTTTTATCCAGAAACATAAGAATACATTATCATACTTTATACATCAATTATCATGGCTAAAAAGTCAAAACAAGTTATCAAAATACTGGATATACATAATGAACAACTAAATTCTAAATATCACCATACTATCATACATTTGGGTCCTCTACATGTCAAAGAAATGACCAACACCTTTTATGTAAAGTCTACCCTTCTAGAAAACATGATCTTGTCCACATTTACATGAGATCCACCACTCTAAGCCTTTAATCTGAAAAGGGAAAATAATGAGGGGTGAGCAACCACACACTCAGTGAATGGATCCATATGTCTTGTTAACAATATACTTTAAAGTAAGGAGTTTATAAAGATGTCATAAGGAACAGTTGCATAAATAACAAGTCTTAAAATATTATTTCAAATATACAATGGCATAATAAAAATATCTTTTGAAGGATGTATGATCTCATAATGACTATTCTCAAAACCATATGATGCATATGAATGCAACAGACACGCATGCCCACTTTCCACGGCACGCAGCCACAAAGGCTCCATCTAGAGTCAGGTCATACAGACATCACGCAGATGTCACGCAGACAAGGTCTCACTGGACCGTGGTCACGTAGACCGGTGTCACGTAGACAATGTCACGCAGACGGTGTCACATAAAATATTGGGATGCATGCATGATCAACTATTCACACTCCAACTACTTCCACATGCAATACAATATAACATCCAAAAATCATATGCAACAAATAAAATAACCACCTCATATCTATCATGATGACATGTTCATATGCTCCATACACAAAATAATAATTGCATTCGTAAACTAGTCATAATGCGGATATGATATACAGATATAGATAGTTTCAAAAACCACATAAGATACTAGACCCACTCACCTTAGGTCCAACGACACAAAACAACTCCAGAAAGTCTAAGGCAACCTAACCAGTCCTGAAACGATATGACTCGATCACAATATGTGCAAATAGTATGGGACCTGATGGTATTCATACTCACAAAAAACCTACGGCTCTATTAAGAGCCATCCAGAGGCAAACCGACTATTCCTATAGGCCGTCCATGACAAAACTGATGGCTCCTCTAGGAGCCGTTCAGAAGCAAAAAAAACCCCTTATTATTATTTTTTTGTTAAAAACAACTTAATACCATTTATCATTTACATACATATATGAGTCGTGTAAAACAATGTAAATCAGTAAGGAATACTTATCAAGATTATTTTTGTGTAAGAAATCCAATTAAAAACTTTAGTCTATAAGGATTCGCAAAACACGTATATAAAACTAATTAAATCTTATTCAACTTCTCAAAACTCAGATCTATTCATATTATCAAAAATCAATTTATAATATGTAAACGATACAAAACATTTATGTTATGCTTATGTCATTTGGAGTCTTATTTTTCAATCAAAGTCGCTAAAATTTTAATTTTTTGATATTTACGTGAGTTGGAGTACTCTGATTCAAAATCTAACTGCATATTATGGGACCTAGTACCATTCTATACTGTCCATAAAAATTTCATCTAATTTCAGTAATGTTTTAAAAATTATGCAGTTCTGAATCGTATCTGGGTTGAGCAGTTACTGGGTTTTGATGGGTGAGAATTTCACTCGACTAAGTTGGTTGACTTGGTCACCAAGTCTTGGTCTTGGCTTGTTGTGGGTGGGTGGGGATGACAAGTCAACCACATTAACCCCTTTTTTCCCATTTAATGCCCCCTTTTTGTGAGTTCTCTCACTCTCCCTCTCACTCCCTCTCCCACTCTCTCGACTCTCTCTTTTCCCTCTCATGCTCTCTGGTCCAGCTCCTTTTTGGGTGTGTTTGAGCATGTGTTGAAGGGGGAAGTGAAGAGGGAACAAGGAGGGAATGCATAGAAGTAGAAGTGATCAAGGTTTGTTTGTTTGTGTTGTTGCTCCTCCTCTAGCTGATCCCCTGTTTTACCCTCCCCTTTTGGTTCAGCCAAGTAGAAGGTGTGCTGTGAAGAAGTGAAAGAGATGGTGGTGATGATGGTGAAGTGTTGTGTGTGTGTGTGGTGTCATTGTGAGCCCCAACACCTTCCCTTCTCCTCCCCCTCTCTTGGTAATCTTCTTTCCCTTCTTTTATGCTTGCTAGGATGTTGTGGAGGGCATGCATGTTGGTGTGGTTGGGAGAGTGTTGTTATGTGTAATTCCAGCTGCACATGAGATGTTTGTATTTATGCATGAATGGGGTGGCTTTGTGTTGTAAGTAAGACATATTTCTGTCTTCTTAAGATCCTTGTGGAACAAATCTTTAGAGGCATATTCGAAGGATTATATTTGCATATTATATGATCATCTATATGTCTAGATGTTATATATGAAATTTCGTATCATTTTATTATCTGTGTTATAAGTTATAACCTGATTTGCAGAGCCTGTCCAGATGCGCATGGGAATTGACCAGTGTCTGGAAATATTTTATTTTGGACATTTATAAATTAAATCAGGTTATGTCTTCATGGATTATGATCCCAACATGTCAGAGAACGTGTATGTTTCATTATTGTTGGATGTGTATTTGGTGCAGTGGAGATCAATAATTAGGGATGGTTGCAGCAGATATATCAGTTTCGCTTGATTATGTGTCAAGGAGTTGTTATGCATGTTGTGGAAACTATCAAGTGATAGGGTCTTCATGATGTAGGCTTATATGTGTTTCAGGAGGTTCTATATTATAATTGAGAATCATTGGTTGTGTCTTGCAGATCTCGTAGACCGGACGCACGACGATCCGGGTAACAGTGAGTGGTTCGATCCAACCCTTCGAAAAGCATTGGATCTACGTAGTCGTGCATCGCGCATCCATTGGACACCCTAACTATACTACTTATTTAAATAAGTAGTATGGTCATGTCTAACCCATAATATGCTAGATATTTGCATGCTAAATTAGTATAGCTCGTATATTGCGTAGAACCCCCTATTCTACCATATAATTGCCTATGTCTTGTACTCTGATTGAAGATATAACTGCATATTATGGGTCCTGGTGCTGTTTAGTACTGCCCATAAAATTTTCGTTTAATTCCGATAACGTTTTTGGAATTATGCAGTTTTGGATTGGCATTCGGATTTAATTTTTGTTAAAATCCAATATGAAGAGATAAAAATCCGATATTATTACGAGATGTTAAGTTTGGAGATACCTTCCGTATAGAAGTGCAATTGGATCAACTGGATTCGTATATTAAAAGTTATGGGTATTTTTCCATGTATACCCCGAAGTTGAGAAATCCAGGCAGCAGCCCTGTAAGATGTTTAGCCTAGATTTCAAAATAGCTGGAGATGTTATTTGATCTAGGTGTAAACATGAAAGTTGTAGATAATCGTCTTATCTTTCCAATGCCTCTAGAATCGTGTAATTTGGAGCTGTATTGGGGAAGTTATGGCCGTTTAAGTGAAGCCCATCCAGAATTTACGGGTCAGGGGCGATTTTGCCATTTGATCACTTTTGGCTATAAACCCCCCCCCCCCCCCAAATGTTACGACTTGGGGTCTCTTCCCTCTTCCCTCTGTTGCTCTCTAGTCCAGCCCCTTTTGGGTGTGGTTTTGTGTGTTGGAGCATGGTTTGGAGGAGAATCTAATGGAGGAAGTGAAGGTGAGTGTACATATATGTGTATTTGTTGTTGTTCCACTCCTTTCTCCATCTCCTCCTCTCTGTCAAATTTCCTCACATGGTCCAACCCTTTGTGTGTGGTCAGCCCACCATGTGTTTGTGGAAATGCCTATGTGAGGGAGAAGAAGGAGTGCTTGGTTGTTGGTGGATGTGGTGATGAAGTCTCCTCTTCCAATGTCTTTGAAGGTGTGTTGTTTGTAAGGAGGTGCGGGGCGTCGGGGGTGTTGGCGGTGGAGCAGCGGTGTGCGGGCATGCCGGAGCCGTGGATGGACCTCCCGCTCTCCTCGGTTGGGTTCAGCCGGGTCTGTTGTGGCTGTTGGGAAGAGTAGAAGTTCCATTGCCTTGTATTGTTGTTGTGTGTGCTTGGAATTGAAGAAGCTGAAGAGGGGGGGAACACATATTCATGTGTTATGTGTTGTGTATGTGTGCACACCACTTGTTTGTGAGTATGTGTGAGTGAACCATATATACATATTCTTCTCCTCTTACCAATGGGATTCCTCATGCATCACCTAAACTTGTGTTTGTGTACTAAAGGGGCGTGGGATTGACGCATTGGTACACTCGAGATCACATAAGAGGTATGCGGGGGCTGCGGGTGCGCGCTCGGCGTGCTCGCATGCGTGTGGAGTGCGCGGGAAGCGTGCATGAGGTGCTCGCATGCGTGCGGAGTGCGCGGGAAGCGTGCATGAGGTGCTCGCATGCCTACGGAGTGTGCGGGAAGCGTGCATGAGATGCTCGAGGGTGTGCTTGACGTTGTTCGACGCGTGTTTCGTGGTGTCGAGCAGCTTGTTATAGCCAAATGCAACCATGGGATGATCCTTGGCGGATTGATTTCAGGCTTCGGATTCAACTCGTCGCTCTCTTGCGTTTCGCGAGCCGTGCGCTCGTTAGGTGAGTGGTTTGATTCCAACCCTTCTGGGAGCGCTCGATGCACGTAGTCGTGCTTCGCGCTTCCATGAGACCTTAATTGCACCCTAAATATGTTAGATATCATGCATGCTAGGTTGTATAGCTCGTATACTGTGTAGAACCCCTATTCTACCTTATACTTGCCTATGTATTGTATAGAATATGGCATGACTTAGGTAATTTTGTTTGAATTACTACCCGTATTATTAATTGAATATATCCAGCATGTTTAACTTGGGTTAATAACGGGGTGTATGCGCAATAATCTCGATTTAGTACTCGAGGGTGTGGTATAGTTGTTGCACCCATCTTGTTGGGGCAAAACTATGACCAGCTTCGAGAGGGGATGAGGCATTCCCTCTCTCTCGCCCTCCCTCTTTTCACGAACCGAGTGAGTAGATGTAGTTCCTACTTGACTCGAGTTTGCTTGGAATTATTGGCATGCACCTATTGTCGCGCGGATCGCGCTTAACCCTCCCTTTTGGGTTGGTGATACCCAACGCCTGCTTAAGTCATACCTTTTTGATTGTTTGTTTATTATGCCTCGTATGCATGTTTAAGTAAGTTATCCCTGGGTAATTAATTGCATATATATAATATATGCCGATATGGCCATGATTCCTGTCTAATGTGTTAGACAAGTGTATGACCTCTTGTGGGGTCATACCATGGCTTCGACATTTAGAATTAAAAGTCTTCCCCGCATCTGAGTTATGCGCACTGGAGGGAATTCATGAGAATTCATTGCGCTTATCGGTGTTTGATAACCGATGATGACGGATCCATAGGGATCGTATTCGCGGGTGTCGAGTGTTCTTTCCTTCGTCGGCTCCGAGTAGAGACTACCCGGCGTAGCAGAGTCTGGTGAGGAGCCCTCCCAGATACTACTCATGATGCGTGTGGGTGTGCCCATACGGCTGAGGTAGTGATCGTGGGAGGCTAGTCCAGTAGAGGCCTGAACCCTGTGCACGAGGTAGTAGAGGCCACACCGGGAGAGACTACCGGAAGACGAGTGGAGTAGAACAATCGACCTCTTTCCCAAGAGCCTATGTCACCCCGAGGAGGGGGTGAGGGTGAGGGTGTATTGGGTCGGCGTGGGTTCGATCTGCCAGTTTGTGCAATCTCCCAAGATCCTATGTCACCCGTCGGGGTGAGGGTGAGGGTGTTGGTGTGAACGGGGTGGGCTCGAGTTGATACTCGACCCACAAGCTTGTGTAGTAGGTTTTCCTATGGGGTTCGCGCTGCGAACAAGTAGTAGCTCCTACCAATATTGTCGTATATCGTGGCCCCGACGTAGTAGAGACTACCCACGGGGTTCGCGCGGGTGTCGAGTGCTCTTACCTTCGTCGGCTCCGAGTAGAGACTACCCGGTGTAGTAGAGTCCGGTGAGGAGCCCTCCCAGGTACTCCTCATGACGCGTGTGGGCGTGCCCATACGGCCGAGGTAGTGATCATGGGAGGCTAGTCCGGTAGAGGCCTGAACCCTGTGAGGTGCCGGGAGGTTGCCAGGTAGTATGGGCCACACCGGGAGAGATTACCGGAAGACGAGCGGTGTAGAACAGCAAATTTTGTCCTTCAAGTCCCTAGACTCACCCTGTGGGGGCTAGGGCGTGGGCGGGTACGGTCACACCGCCGTGTGACCTTGTTAACCGTTGGGTTTCTACTCATGGTTTCCTTGATAGGAGATTGCCTTAGGATCGAATGTTGTGTTGGTGTTTGGTTTCTAACCACTCACTGAGCTTGTAGCTCACCCCTCGCCTATGTTTTTCTCCAGATGACGCTGAGTCGGATCCAAAAGAAGAGTTCCCCTGGTGCAATACGAGTAGGAGACGCGTTCGCGTTGGATGTCTTGCGAGTCGGAGGCTATCAGCATTCCCTTTTTATGGTATGTATTATACTTGTGCTTGCGCACGGTGTGTAGACTGTTGATGTCTGTTATTGTTATATATTGGCTCTCACAGGATAGTTGATTGTGTACTCTAGTCTGTAATATGTCTTTAAATTACAGACTTAGTCATTTGAGCTTCCGCCATTTGTATATATTTGATGTCAGTTACTTGTGTATTACCTTTTTCTTGTGGAGTATTTATTTGACCTCGTGTATGGATTACTGATATCATTTATATATTTGCCACGTTTCGGGGACGGCCGCCCTGGGGCGTGACAAAAGTTGGTATCAGAGCCATGTCCTGTCAGAGCCAATTGTTTTCTTTGAGTTGAGTCCTAGGATTTCGAGATGAGTATTCTGATCCTAGTGCTGGTTCCTTAGTTGCTGATATGCCTCCTCAGAGACGGGCGTGTGGACGTGGTCACCCTCGGGCTTCGGAGGTTTACGAACCTATCGGAGGTGAGGAGTCTACTGGAGAGTTCTCGGCTGTTGGGCCAGGACTTGCGCAGGATGCCTCCAGCATGGGCGCGAGCTAACGCTGAGATGCCGGATCTTCTGGATACTTAGACTAGAGCACTGGAGGCATAGACTGGAGCGTTGGCTGAGCAGGCACGAGAGATCCATGAGTTGCGGGCGGCCCGCGTGGCGATCCCGTAGATACCCTTAGCGGCAGATCCACCAGTGGTGCCAGAGATACCCCATGTACCGGTTGGAGACTGTATTCTCCTCCGTTCTGTTTACCGGGGGTATACCATAGAGTTTGCGTGCGGCACCAGTTTCAAGTGTTGAGGATGTGGTGTAGTATTCATTAAGGGGTGATGTCTTCTTCTAGCCTTCCTACTCAGGATAAGGGGCCTTGCAGGGTCAGCGTTGAGACCCGGGCTAGGGTACTCCGTGTTCCTTGTTTGGTTGTCAGGATATCCTATATCGGGACCTCATGAGGCCCTCCCGAGGTTCTTTTCCCAGTCAAGGAATACCTTTGAAGCATCAATTGATGTTTGATTTTTTCCTCACTTGGGAGGTGCGATAGCGGGTGGTGATGCATATGATCGGGATTGGTGCATCCTATTGCAGCTTGGTGGGCGATCGCTTATGGACTAGGGTTCCATAGCCATATCTGGAGTCGCTTCGATATATCATCGTGCATAGTAGCTACCCGGTAGAGGCAAGAGTCCTGTGAGGTGCTCCCTGGGACTATCCACGACGCTTGTTGGTGTGCCCATATAGCAGAGATAGTGGACATGGGAGGCTATCAGGTAGTGGCCACACCGGGAGAGTGTTACTTGATGATGTCGAGAGCTTGGACTCCCCGTGATGAATCTGCCCATTGAGTGCATGATGCTGGAGTTCCAACGGTTATAGTTGGGCGACCTGTAGGTGGCGGCATGTGAAGCACAGTTTGAGGTGCTGTCGCGCTTTGCCCCCACATGGGTCGTAAATGAGGAGACGTGACGCTAAGCGTTCGTGATGGGGCTCAACCGCCATATCAGGTAGATGACGTCGCTTAGGTGTTGTCGGGAATCGACGACCTCCTATTGCGTGTCTTACAGATTAAGTGCGGTCGAGCGGCTTACCCAGTGTGTAAGGGTCATCATGAGCGTCAGCCTTGCTCGAGTAGCAGATTTGGACTTAATCGTCCCAGGAATTATTTTGATCTCCCCATAGGGGTTGAAGATCAAGTAACCCTTGCCACGAATTGATGATCTGTTTTGACCAGCTCTGGGAGCCAGTGTCTTTCTGTTGATCGATCTTCGCGCAAGGTACCCTAAATTGGAGATCCGGAAGTTGGGCATTCTTTAGTTGGCCTTTCGTGACCGTTTCGGGCACTACGAATTTTGAGTACTGCCGTCGGGGTAGACGAATGCGCCAGATGCCTATAATGATCTCAAATGTTTATTGAGCCTCTGTGGGCTGTTCTGTGGTAGCCTTCGTTGAGGATGTTGGTTGGCATGCCCTCAGGCGAAGTTGTGGATCGTCGCGTTGGAATGCGTTCGTCCATCGAGATTCCTCCGTGGACGTGGGAGTGAGTTATCATGGATTTCGTTGTGGGTTCGCTAAAGTCACGTTCGGGTCAGGATGCCGTCTGGGTGATCACTGACCGACTGACTAGGTCCGCACTTTCCTCCCTATCCAACCTATTGAGTCTCTGGACGCTTCGACGCGGGTTTGAGCCTTCGCGATTGTTTTTCTTCAGGGCACTCCGGTCGGCACTATTCCAGATCGAGACGCGTGTGTTACTTTGAGGTGCTTGCACAGCCTTTGGTAGGCTTTGTCACGAGCCTTCATTTAAGTATAGCGTTTCATTGTTGATGGACAGCCAGGCAAGAGGACAATTTAGGCTTTGGAAGACATGCTATTTGCCTGCGTGCTCGACTTGGGGCAGTTGGTTGAGGCACCACCCTTTGATAAGGGTATGCCTGTGAAACGACTGCCATTCGAGCGCCCAGATGAAATTGAAAAAGGCACTCTATGGGCGCGGTTTTATACCTCCCTTGTGTTGGGACGGTTGTTGAGCGCCAGTTGGAGTGGCCACAAGTTATTTATTGACCTTGCGGTGGCCGAGATGGTTCGTACGTGCCTCTGCACCGCCTAGAACCGTCGGAAGGGCTACGCAGGTCATAGTCGCCAGGAGCCTTCCTTCGGGGTAGGGCGACCATGTGGGCTTGAGGTGTCCCAGTTTAAGGGCATCCTCTGTTTCGACGTTCGGGGCGTACTGAATCGGCCTTCCATCGGACCGGTTTTCGTCCTTGAGTGGATTAGGGGAGGTGGCTGTCATGAAGCCTTGCCCCGTGGCTGACTCATGCCTGTGACGTCATCCAATGTCTCATAGCTGAGACATTATGTCCACGATCATGCTCATGTCATTCCGTTCGAGCCGCTCATCCTCGAGCAGGATTTGTCGTTCGGGGAGCAGTTGATCGAGACCATGGACCAATGTGAGAAGAGGCTACGTACCCAGACCGTTCCTTCGGTTAAAGTGCGTGGTAGCACCAGTTTGGTGTCCGGACCACTCGGGAGCCAAGGGACTCTATGGGCGACACTTCTATGTTCGGTCTTCCCTTTGGGTTTCCTTAAATTTCGAGGACTAAATTTCCTAAGGGGGGGAGAATGTTAGACCTGTGTCATTTAGAGTCCTAATTTCGATCGGAGTCACTAAAATTTTGATTTTTTAGCTACCTTCTGGGGTTTAAGGACTCTGATTGAAGATATAACTGCATATTATGGGTCCTGGTGTTGTTTAGTACTGCCCATAAAATTTTCGTTTAATTCCGATAACGTTTTTGGAATTATGCAGTTTTGGATTGGCATTCGGATTTAATTTTTGTTAAAATCCAATATGAAGAGATAAAAATCCGATATTATTACGAGATGTTAAGTTTGAAGATACCTTCCATATAGAAGTGCAATTGGATCAACTGGATTCGTATATTAAAAGTTATGGGTATTTTTCCATGTATACCCCGAAGTTGAGAAATCCAGGCAGCAGCCCTGTAAGATGTTTAGCCTAGATTTCAAAATAGCTGGAGGGGTTATTTGATCTAGGTGTAAACATGAAAGTTGTAGATAATCGTCTTATCTTTCCAATGCCGCTAGAATCGTGCAATTTGGAGCTGTATTGGGGAAGTTATGGCTGTTTAAGTGAAGCCCAACCAGAATTTACGGGTCAGGGGCGATTTTGCCATTTGATCACTTTTGGCTATAAACCCCCCCCCCCCCCCCCCAAATGTTACGACTTGGGGTCTCTTCCCTCTTCCCTCTGTTGCTCTCTAGTCCAGCCCCTTTTGGGTGTGGTTTTGTGTGTTGGAGCATGGTTTGGAGGAGAATCTAATGGAGGAAATGAAGGTGAGTGCATATATGTGTATTTGTTGTTGTTCCACTCCTTTCTCCATCTCCTCCTCTCTGTCAAATTTCCTCACATGGTCCAACCCTTTGTGTGTGGTCAGCCCACCATGTGTTTGTGGAAATGCCTATGTGAGGGAGAAGAAGGAGTGCTTGGTTGTTGGTGGATGTGGTGATGAAGTCTCCTCTTCCAATGTTTTTGAAGGTGTGTTGTTTGTAAGGAGGTGCGGGGCGTCGGGGGTGTTGGCGGTGGAGCAGCGGTGTGCGGGCATGCCGGAGCTGCGGATGGACCTCCCGCTCTCCTCGGTTGGGTTCAGCCGGGTCTGTTGTGGCTGTTGGGAAGAGTAGAAGTTCCATTGCCTTGTATTGTTGTTGTGTGTGCTTGGAATTGAAGAAGCTGAAGAGGGGGGGAACACATATTCATGTGTTATGTGTTGTGTATGTGTGCACACCACTTGTTTGTGAGTATATGTGAGTGAACCATATATACATATTCTTCTCCTCTTACCAATGGGATTCCTCATGCATCACCTAAACTTGTGTTTGTGTACTAAAGGGGCGTGGGATTGACGCATTGGTACACTCGAGATCACATAAGAGGTATGCGGGGGCTGCGGGTGCGCGCTCGGCGTGCTTGCATGCGTGCGGAGTGCGCGGGAAGCGTGCATGAGGTGCTCGCATGCGTACGGAGTGTGCGGGAAGCGTGCATGAGGTGCTCGAGGGTGTGCTTGACGTTGTTCGACGCGTGCGGAGTATGCGGGCAGCGTGCACGAGGTGCTCAAGGGCGTGCTTGGCCTTGCCCGATGCGTGCGGAGTGCATGGGAAGCATGCACGAGGTGCTCGAGGACGTGCTTGACGTTGTTTGATGCGTGCGGGGTGCATCGGCAGCGTGCACAGGGTACTCGAGGGCGTGCTTGCGGTGCTCAGACGCGTTCGGAGTGCTTCGTGGTGTCGAGCAGCTTGTTATAGCCAAATGCAACCATGGGATGATCCTTGGCGGATTGATTTCAGGCTTCGGATTCAACCCGTCGCTCTCTTGCGCTTCGCGAGCCGTGCGCTCGTTAGGTGAGTGGTTTGATTCCAACCCTTGCGGGAGTGCTCGATGCACGTAGTCATGCTTCGCGCTTCCATGGGGCCTTAATTGCACCCTAAATATGTTAGATATCATGCATGCTAGGTTGTATAGCTCGTATACTGTGTAGAACCCCTATTCTACCTTATACTTGCCTATGTATTGTATAGAATATGGCATGACTTAGGTAATTTTGTTTGAATTACTACCCGTATTATTAATTGAATATATCCAGCATGTTTAACTTGGGTTAATAACGGGGTGTATGCGCAATAATCCTGATTTAGTACTCGAGGGTGTGGTATAGTTGTTGCACCCATCTTGTTGGGGCAAAACTATGACCAGCTTCGAGAGGGGATGAGGCATTCCCTCTCTCTCGCCCTCCCTCTTTTCACGAACCGAGTGAGTAGATGTAGTTCCTACTTGACTCGGGTTTGCTTGGAATTATTGGCATGCACCTATTGTCGCGCGGATCGCGCTTAACCCTCCCCTTTGGGTTGGTGATACCCAACGCCTGCTTAAGTCATACCTTTGTGATTGTTTGTTTATTATGCCTCGTATGCATGTTTAAGTAAGTTATCCCTGGGTAATTAATTGCATATATATAATATATGCCGATATGGCCATGATTCCTGTCTAATGTGTTAGACAAGTGTATGACCTCTTGTGGGGTCATACCATGGCTTCGACATTTAGAATTAAAAGTCTTCCCCGCATCTGAGTTATGCGCCCTGGAGGGAATTCATGAGAATTCATTGCGCTTATCGGTGTTTGATAACCGATGATGACAGATCCATAGGGATCGTATTCGCGGGTGTCGAGTGTTATTTCCTTTGTCGGCTCCGAGTAGAGACCACCCGGCGTAGCAGAGTCTGGTGAGGAGCCCTCCCAGATACTACTCATGACGCATGTGGGTGTGCCCATACGGCTGAGGTAGTGATCGTGGGAGGCTAGTCCAGTAGAGGCCTGAACCCTGTGCACGAGGTAGTAGAGGCCACACCGGGAGAGACTACCGGAAGACGAGTGGAGTAGAACAATCGACCTCTTCCCCAAGAGCCTATGTCACCCCGAGGAGGGGGTGAGGGTGAGGGTGTAGTGGGTCGGCGTGGGTTCGATCTGCCAGTTTGTGCAATCTTCCAAGATCCTATGTCACCCGTCGGGGTGAGGGTGAGGGTGTTGGTGTGAACGGGGTGGGCTCGAGTTGATACTCGACCCACAAGCTTGTGTAGTAGGTTTTCCTATGGGGTTCGCGCTGCGAACAAGTAGTAGCTCCTACCAATATTGTCGTATATCGTGGCCCCGACGTAGTAGAGACTACCCACGGGGTTCGCGCGAGTGTCGAGTGCTCTTACCTTCGTCTGCTCCGAGTAGAGACTACCCAGCGTAGTAGAGTCCGGTGAGGAGCCCTCCCAGGTACTCCTCATGACGCATGTGGGCGTGCCCATACGGCCGAGGAAGTGATCATGGGAGGCTAGTCCGGTAGAGGCCTGAACCCTGTGAGGTGCCGGGAGGTTGCCAGGTAGTATGGGCCAGACCTGGAGAGACTACCGGAAGACGAGCGGTGTAGAACAGCAAATTTTGTCCTTCAAGTCCCTAGACTCACCCCTGTGGGGGCTAGGGCGTGGGCGGGTACGGTCACACCGTCGTGTGACCTTGTTAACCGTTGGGTTTCTACCCATGGTTTCCTTGATAGGAGATTGCCTTAGGATCGAATGTTGTGTTGGTGTTTGGTTTCTAACCACTCACTGAGCTTGTAGCTCACCCCTCGCCTATGTTTTTCTCCAGATGACGCTGAGTCGGATCCAAGAGAAGAGTTCCCCTGGCGCAATACGAGTAGGAGACGCGTTCGCGTTGGATGTCTTGCGAGTCGGAGGCTATCAGCATTCCCTTTTTATGGTATGTATTATACTTGTTCTTGCGCACGGTATGTAGACTGTTGATGTCTGTTATTGTTATATATTGGCTCTCACAGGATAGTTGATTGTGTACTCTAGTCTGTAATATGTCTTTAAATTACAGACTTAATCATTTGAGCTTCCGCCATTTGTATATATTTGATGTCAGTTACTTGTGTATTACCTTTTTCTTGTGGAGTATTTATTTGACCTCGTGTATGGATTACTGATATCATTTATATATTTGCCACGTTTCGGGGACGGCCGCCCTGGGGCGTGACATTTTGTGTTTATATGGGTGTATAGAATATGGCATGACTTAGGTAGTCCCTTCTACTAATACTACCTTATTATTAGTAATATTAAGCATGATTAAGTCTGGGTTAATAAACCAGCACATGCCTAATATTCTATTGTGATAAGACTTGAGGGTGTGGTGTAGTTGTTGCGCTCATGCTAATGGGGCAAACCTATGACCAACTGAGTAAGTAGATATGGTTCTCACTTGACTCAGGTTCATTTGAGAATATTGGCATGCACTTGTTAGTGCGTGAAATCGTGCTTGACCCTTCCCTTTTTAGTTGGTGGTATCCAACGCATGTTAGGGTATACCTTGTATGCTTGTATGCATATTATTTAGGCCACACATGATATGTATGTTGCATATATATTGTTTATGCTTTTCATCCATGTTAGGGAGTACCCCTATAATTAATTATTATGTTATCGTGCATGTGGATCATGTATATAACTGTGATAGAATTCTTCCATTAAGATTATGCGCATGTTAGACTAATAGGGCCTATCTTTAATAGGCGTGGGTATGACCCACTATCGGGTTGTACCTTATTAATTAGAGTGCTAGCGATGTAATCGCCCCCTTGCATCAGAGTGATGCACTCGATTGGAATTCAGGAGAATTCATTGTCATATCGGTTTTGTTAAGCCGGTGATTATGGTATTAAGCTAGGCTCACCCGTGCTAGGTGCGTGTATGAACTGCTCATTGGGTTATGCCTTAGGCTTATTTTCAGTGCGAAAGTCGAGGTAACTCCCTACATCCGAGCAATGCATCTGTGTGGGAGTTCATGTATATTTGATAGCATCGGTAGGTGATCACCAAGAGCAATTATTTTTCCATTGAGTTTGCATTTTTCCTCCCAATATCGTCCATCTTGAAGCACCCCAGGTTGTAGCTGTCCTGATAGAGTGCCCCTACCTGTAGGTACTATCGATGTATGTGATAAGATATACTGATCATGGGAGTATACCAGGTAGAGGATACTCGGGAGAGAGCTAACGAATGATATTGCGGGCATGGAATCGTTCTCCCCTTCGTTGGATCCGTGTCGATGCTACTCTGCGTTGTAGCTGTCCTTACAAAGGGCCCCCACCTGTAGGTACTATCGATACATGCGGCAAGATATACTGATCATGGGAGTATACCAAGTAGAGGCTTCCCGGGAGAGGGTTATCGGATGATGAAGGATGTAGAGCAAGCTGTTTTATCCCAAAAGTCCCTAAGATCACTCGTGCAGGGGTGAGAGTGAGGGTAAGTTGAGTCATGTAGTCACGTGACTCTTATACCATCGAGTATACTTTGGGTATGTTACATTTAACGCTTGATGTATTGTAGTATATCTCTACCTCGTAAGACCATCGTATACCGATACAAACATAAAAAATATAACATGAATAGAGATCAAAATTGACTTACCCAACTCCTTCCTCGAGATCCTAACAAGGGAGTTCCAAAACAAGGGAAAAGAAAAGAGAGAGGCCTTTAGGGCTTAGGGTTTCATGGGGAAAAGAGAGAGAGAGGGTATATATAAGCTTATACACGTGGGGACTACAAATCAACACAAATCAATCAAATAAATCACATTAAAACCTTCAAAAACTGAAATATTCAAGTTTGAAATTATTTTCAGATCGATGGCTCCTATTGGACCTGTCAGAAAAAATGATGGCTCTCCCTCTAGCCGTCACTATTTCCTTTGCTCGACCTCCCAGCACAGTTTGGTCTATAACTTGATTGATACTCATCCAATTCACGATCCGTAAAAAGCGTTGGAAAGCTAACAGAATAAGGATTCTATCTATACCTTAAATTCTGAAATTAAAGATATATAAATCCTCCAAAACTCTATAGAAACATAACCCAATGCACAAAAATCAAGCCACAAAACATGAAACGACTAGAAAAATCATAGTTGTTACACTTCCCCAATGAATGCATCCTTTCATAATTTCATAACAGACACCTCTTCAATGGTGATAACTAAAATTATGAAGGGTTGCTAAGGCATCCCTTCAAGTCTTATTTAAAGCATGTTCATTGAACAATTGGATCATCAGTTTTTCAAATTTTCTAGAGTGTTGTGAGAGTTCTTCAGAGTTGCTATCTGTAGAATCTGTGAGTTTGTTGTATTCTGAAAGTGAATTGCTAGAACTTTTTAACAAACTCGTTTGAGTAGGGGCAATTATCACTTTAAGGTAAGCGATTTTCACTCCTCAAACTTTCTTGCTTCCTAAATTTTTTTTCCAGATGATTACCCTTTTTCGGTTTGATTGTTCTTTGATTTCTTATATCTTTAATTATGTATGTAGGTTTCTGTTTTTTTCCCCTTTCATTGGTCAAACATAAATTTAATATGTGGTGTGCCATGTGTGGATTAGTGGATTTGTTAAAAGATTTTGCAAGTTTTTGTTGTTTATAACATCTTTCATGCATGTTTTATATGTTTCAAATTTTTTAAGATCAATTATCGAATACAAAAATAAATAATGATATGCAATTTCTATTTATAAAATTATAGATTTCTAATCTTTTATGAGATTTCTTTATGTTGATATTGTTTGAAATACTCAACTTATTAGTTCATATTAAATTTTACTCATAATTTTTATTTTGAATCACGGAGAAAGTTTAATTAAAAAATAAATAAGAACCCTAAGCCCCTGTTTGGATAGAGAATTATTTTATTAAGAGGTTTATGACTAGTCTAATACTAATAAAGATAAAGTGATTTTTTTTATTGTGTTTTGAATTAATCTGGTTGAAAATCGTAATAATAATAAAAAATTTGTTTAGAAAAAATGTGAATAAGGTGTGGATAATTATATATAAAAGATGAAAAAATAATGATAGATGATTTATAAGAGGTGATGACAGTTGATTCACATATTATTTTGAATTAAATAATCTAGAATAACTTAATTTCAATAACAACTAAATTTAGATCCTTATTGCTTTATAATGAAAATGCATTTGTCTCTCGGAGTGGGTCACTTTTTAAATGCCGATTGGACTACGGGGTGATACTAAATTCTCCGCACAAGGCATGATAGATCATTTAAATGTGACTAATTTTCACTCATTCTGGACCTAGCTATTCTCGAAACGAAACAAACTGGGGCCGAAATTTATGAATTGTACATTCGTTAAAATTTGAAAGAAATCCTGAAAAAGTTGGGGACAAATTCAATAAATCTGACGGGCACAAACATCAAGTTTTGGTCCGAACTGGGACAAAGTACATGCTTTCCAGAAGCATTTCTTGTTTTCTGCGACGTACGACACGGTCTCAAACGAAAACTTCTCCCGCTTACAAACTAAAAAACCAAACAGAAATAATGAATGTGTTTCACTTCCTCATTCTTTTATTTAAAAAAATTAGCAATGAAAGATAAAAATATGCACAGAAACAGAATGTTAGTCGTATCATATCGTAATCATGAAGAGAGAAAAAATGGCAAAAAGCGTTGGAGGGAACGTGACCCTGGAATTAAATGAGCTAAGAGGGTATTATAACAAGAGTTTTAGTACACAAGTCCCATTGTTGTCAAAATGTTATTAGCTGTCTTGTTGACTTTTACAAAAAGACAAAAAAGTTAAATACCAAAGTACCTCTCATTAAAAACTCATTTCCTTGGTCGTGATTTCCCTCTTTTTCCAATATTTTTCACTCGTCTTCCCCCGTCCCTCTCAGTGATTTAAACAATTTCAAATTATTTTTAGGGCTTCCACAAACAAAAATTTGAATTGAAATCAGACCAACAAAGAATCTCCCTTTTGTCTAAAACGACGAAGATAACCTAAAATTTCAATGCAGAATCGATCTCAAAAAAAAAAAAAAAAAAATTGTTCATCCCGAGGATTCAACACCAGCCAAAAAATGGGTATGCAACCATTTTTTGGTATTTGAAAAACTCTATTTTTTATAGATCTTATGATTACATAAATATGATTTTTTTTCCTAGTGTATTTTTTTTTCCGAATAGACACAAAAAGTAACTGACTTTTTTTATGAGAGAAAACGGAAATGTATGTCCAATTTATGTTCTTGTTTGTAATAAAATGTCACTAACAACCAGATGAATGTAACCAGATTTAAGTTACATGTACTTTTTGTTTGTTTAATGTTATTGTTATGTGCAATGTAACTATATTTAAATGTAAACTAAGTCTATGTATAATGCTCAGCAAATGTAACTAATTATTAGTATGCTTTGCTGAATGTAAATTATTTTTAGAATGTAACCACTTTTCTTCAATGATTCTAATAGTTTGTTAGTTTTTTATGTATGCATGTAATGATTTATGTATATTTCTTTATCATTATATTATTTTTGTTGTTACTGATATACACAATGTACCTAGCATCCCTTCATAGTAATTATATTGTGTTAATGTAAATTTCTTTGAATTCATTTTTTAAATTAATATATATTTTCAGTTTGTTTCATGTTACTATTATGCTGAAGATAACTTTCCTTGAAATGTAACTAATTGAAAATAACTACACAGCAAATGTAACTAACTATTTGAGTTACGTGTAGGTAGATTTTTCCCGTGGATCTTTGCAATGCCAAAACCTTGGCTACGAGCAAAATTGTTATAAAACAATCGCACATCTTCTTCTGTATCAAATGTTAATTGTTGCTCAATTTCAATAATGAAATCTTTTTAGGGAGTGCCTTCCACAGAAAATGTAATTGAGTCCACTGTATTTCCTAAATTCAAATGCAAAAAAATATCATTAAAACTAATGTACTGTTGTAATCACTAAAAATCAAATAAACATAAAAAACTACAAATGGAATAATATGACTCATAGTTCCACTAAGATCATATTAATAGTCGTTCATATTTTGAAATGAAACTTTGTTCCACAAATATATTGCTCTAAAGTTAGTTACATTTTTAATGTAACTAATATTGTTAACAAAAACATTTAATAAGTTAGTTACATTAAAAAAATGTAGCCAAATCACAAAAAAATGCAAAAAGAAGATAAAAAAGGGAATAAATATGTAACTGACATTCAAATGTTAAACAATTGATGTATCATGCTCAAAATCACATTTCACATAAAAAGGAAGCATAATTTAACATATAAAATTGAAAACAATTTGAAAAAAATTGAAAAAACATACAACAAATATGCACCACACCTAAATTGGCAGATATTTCAAATGGTAGCCGAGATCGACGCCTTCCCCACTACCGTGACGAGAAGTGGAAGGAGTTGACCGAGTAGAACCGCCCGGATCTTCCCTTGCAAAACGGCCAAACCTTCTCTCGTAGAGAGAAAGGTCGTAGATCTCCTTCAACTTGGACGGATGGGGAAAGGCTTCACCATCCTCTTTGGCCAAGAAACCGGTGCAGAAGCAAGCACAAAAGTCTTTGAAACGTTCGTTCTCCTCCTCCTCCACCAGGCGCCTTAGCCTCTCGCATTCTTTGCAAGCAGCGGTGACATGCCCGCAAGCGGCGAGGACGGCTTTGCGAGAAGGAGCTGGGGACATTGAAAACTGACCGGTAGCCGCAACCCGGCTAGGGCTCACACAGTATACAAACTGTGGTACTCAAAAGGGAGATACGGGCGGCGACGCACACGGCCCTCTCTTGGCCACGGGAGACTCTTGAGGGAGCTCGGCAAATTCTCCCTCCCGAGGAGAATGGCCCAAGGAAGCCGCACCGGGAGCTCAAGAAGGTATCGGTCCAAAAAGAGGAGAATGTTCCCTGGCAGACTCCCCCGTATCCTCTGTGGGCATTCCAAGGGTCGGAGCAAAGAAAGATTGACGACTCGGCAGAGAAAGATGCATAGGCGCGGATGAGAGAGAGAGCGACTGCCCCCCTGTTAACCTCCTCTTGCCCCTTAGAGGTTGAAGATGAAGTCTGCTGTCGGATCAGGGGAGAAGGAGCAAACGGGTGGGCCCGGGGTCGACAACCCCTTGGGAAAACCTCACCCTCATCATCCCCTCCGTCAGGAATATTGATCGGGCGGTCGTAGGGCACGGTCGATCTGACTGCAACCCTGGTCTGGCGGCCGGATCTCCTCAGTGCTCCCCCATGAACAGGGGCAGAGCCGGGGGTTCCACCAAGGGAGAGAGAGGCCAAATTACGCCGACCGGCAGCCCGGCTAGTAGAAGGAATGGAAGAGGCTGGGGAAGGGGGAACACAAAAACTCGAGGACGTTGAACCTAGCAGAGCCCTCCAACTTCTGCCTTCAAAAGCCAGAGCACACTCCACGTCCTCAGAGCGAAGAACCTCAGGAGGGGGGCATGCGGTGAGAGACGAAGTGCCTGAGACAAGAAGGAGAATGTCATAAACAACAAGACCATGTTCAATGGAAAATCTTAAAATAAACGACACCAGACCAGGAAGGCTGACCGAAGCCCAGGGAGGAATCCCTCATCTCGGTGGGGATGTAGAAGGGACAATCGCTTGGCATCCAAGCACCTCGGATTCGAAGGACCTTTGAATGCCAGTCGTAGACAAAATCCTGGGCGTCCAGGAACAACATCCTCGATGCCGATCTCCGAGCCAAGTAGAAGGTGGAACTCCCACCGATCCGGGGCTTCAAGATGTAGAAGCTCCGCACTTCGTTCAACCTGAGGTTGATGCCAAGGGCGCGATTGAGGGTGGTTACGGCCGCCAAGATACGGAATGCGCTCGGTAAGAGATGGAGAGGATGTAGGCTAAAAATGTTAGACCTGTGTCATTTAGAGTCCTAATTTCGATCGGAGTCGCTAAAATTTTGGTTTTTAGCTACCTTCTGGGGTTTAAGGACTCTGATTGAAGATATAACTGCATATTATGGGTCCTGGTACTGTTTAGTATTGCCCATAAAATTTTCGTTTAATTCCGATAACGTTTTTGGAATTATGCAGTTTTGAATTGGTATTCGGATTTGATTTTGTTAAAATCCAAGATGATGAGGTAAAAATCCGATATTATTACGAGATGTTAAGTTTGAAGATAGCTTCCATATAGAAGTGGAATTGGATCAACTGGATTCGTATATTAAAAGTTATGGGTATTTTTCCATGTATACCCCGAAGTTGAGAAATCCAGGCTGCAGCCCTGTAAGATGTTTAGCCTAGATTTCGAAATAGCTGGAGGGGTTATTTGATCTAGGTGTAAACATGAAAGTTGTAGATAATCGTCTTATCTTTCAAATGCCACTGGAATCATGCAATTCCGAGCTGTATTGAGGAAGTTATGGCTGTTTAAGTGAAGGTTCCGCAGGGATTTTAAGTCCGAGGACGACTTAGTCTTTCAGCCCGACTTTGTCTATAAATACCACCCCGAAATGTTACGACTTCAGCTCTTCAGCCTCGGTTTGGCCTCTCTTTTTCCCTCTTTTGGTGTATATTTGGGTGGAGGAGAAGGAGGTGTTGGTGATGAAGAAGAAGGAGTGGAAAAGGTGAGGTGGTGTGTTGTTGATTGTTGTTGTTGTTGATTCTTTTCTCTCTTCCCCCATCTTTGCTCTCTTCCTTCCCCTCTCTAACCAACAGCCCCCCCATGTGTTTGATGAAATGCCAAAGAAAAGCCCTATGAAGAAGAGAAGCCAAGGAGAGGTGGTGGTGGTGGTAGTGGTGGTCGAGATGGTCATGGGTGTGCTCGAGGGCCCCAACCTCTCCCCTTTCCCTCCCCCTCTTAGGTTTGGTAAGTTCTCCACTTCTTTAATTTGGTTTTATGGCTTTGGGGGTGTGTTGAGAGGGCATGCATAGGTGAGGGTTGTGTTTGGGTGCATGTGGGAGGCTTGGGGAGGGCTGGGGAGTGCTGGGCGCGCGCGCGGGGCCGTCCGCGCGCGTGCGCGCGCAGGCAGGCGCGCGGGATGTCGCTGGCGGGCGCGTGCGCGTACGCGCGGGGGGCGCGCGGTGGAGCGCGGGAGTGCGCGCGGGGCGCGCGGCGTGCGCGCGTGGGGGTGCCCGGGGCTGCGCCCGGGGCTCCCCGGGGTGCGTACGGTGCTGCCCGAGGCCGGTTTGGCCGTGCTGAGGGTCGGCACCCTCGAGTGGGTGTCTGGGGGGCTCGGGCACGCGTGCGTGCGTGCGTGCTTGCGTGCGTTCGAGCCCATTTTCGTGGATGTCTAGCCTTAGGCATTCCTAATTGTTTCTATGTGCTTGTATGTGATTTTACTCACCCTTTTGATACCCCTTGACTTGCAGACCTCGTCGGTTGGGATGCGCGACGACCCGGTATCGGTGAGTGGTTTGATTCCAACCCTTCCGGGAGCGCTCGAGGCACGTAGTCGTGCTTCGCGCTTCCATGGGGCTTTATTTGCACCCTAAATATGCTAGATATTATGCATGCTAGGTTGTATAGCTCGTATATTGTGTAGAACCCCTATTCTACCTTATACTTGCCTATGTATTGTATAGAATATGACATGACTTAGGTAATTTTGATTGAATGACTACCCCTATTTATCAAGCATGTCTAAACTTGGGTTAATAACGGGTGTATGCGTAATATTCCTCCGATTTAGGACTCGAGGGTGTGGTATAGTTGTTGCACCCATCTGTTGGGGCAAAACTATGACCAGCTCGAGAGAGGATGAGGCATTCCCTCTCCCTCGCCCTCCTTCTCTTCGCGAACCGAGTGAGTAGATGTAGTTCCTACTTGACTCGGGTTTGCTTGGAATTATTGGCATGCACCTGTTGTTGCGCAGATCGCGCTTAACCCTTCCCTTCTAGGTTGGTGTTATCCAACGTATAATAGGTTGTAATTTGTGTGTGTTTATCTGTTTGATGCCATGTATGCATGTTAAGTAGGCATCATTGGGTAGTTAATTGCATATATATATATATATGCCGATATGGCCATGATTCTTGTCTAATGTATTAGACAAGTGTATGACCTCTTGTGGGGTCATACCATGGTTTTGACACTTATAATTAAATGTCTTCCCCGCATCTGAGTTATGCGCCCTGGAGGGAATTCATGAGAATTCATTGCGCCTATCGGTGTTTGATAACCGATGATGACGGATCCAAGAGGATCGTATCCGCGAGCGTAGATTGTTTCTCCCCTTCGTTGGATCCGTGTAGGAACTTCCCGGCGTTGGAAACGCTGTCCTGGCACCGGGCTCCCATTCGTGGGAGTATGTCAGGTAGAGGCTACCCGGGGAAAGGGCTACCGGTGGACCAAGGGCTTAGAACAATCGACCTCTTCCCCAAGATCCTATGTCACCCGTCGGGGTGAGGGTGAGGGTGTTGGCGTGAGTAGGGTGGGGTCGCGTTGATACTCGACCCGTCAGTTTGTATAGATGGTTTTCCCGTGGGGTTTGCGCTGCGAGCATGAGTTATCGTTTTTCCCCTTCGTTGGATCCGTGTAGGAACTTCTCGGCGTACCATTGCTGTCTTGGCACCGGGCTCCCATCTGTAGGTACCATCGCTGTGGTCGACAGTGTACTGATCGTGGGAGTATGTCAGGCAGAGGCTACCCGGGGAAAGGGCTACCGGTGGACCAAGGGCTTAGAAACGATCTAGTCTCTTCCCAAGAGACTGGGTCACCCCTTTTGGGGTGAAGGTGAGGGATTGGTACAGTTACTTCCGACAACCTAGGTCACCCTTCGGAGGTGAGGGTGTTGGTGTGAGTGTTGTGGGCTCGAGTTGATACTTGACCCACCAGCTTGAGTGATTGGCTTTCCATAGGGTTCGCGCTGCGAACAAGTAGTGTTTCCTCCCAATATCGTCGTATACCGGGGTCCCGACGTAGAAGCTGCCCTGACAGAGGACTCCCACTTGTAGGTACTCCCGATGCATTCGGCAGATGTACTGATCAGGGGAGTGTACCAGGTGAGGCTACACGAGGGTGGACCACCGGACGATGTTGCAAGCCTGAATTATCGTTCTCCCTTCGCCGGATCCGTGTGGATGCTTCCTAGGTACGAGCCGCCCTGGGTGGACCCCCACCTGTAGGTACCATCGATGCGCTCGACAGTGTACTGACCGTGGCCGGCTCCAGGTAGAGGCTGCCTGGGAGAGCGCTACCGGATGACGAACGGTGTAGAACAGCAAGTTGTCCTTCGAGTCCCTAGACTCACCCCTGTGGGGGCTAGGGCGAGGGCAGGGTAGGGTCGCACCGCCGTGTGACCTTGTTAACCGTTGGGTTTCTACCCATGGTTTCCTTGATAGGTGATTGCCTTAGGATCGAATGTTGGTGTTGGTGTTTGGTTTCTGACCACTCACTGAGCTTGTAGCTCACCCCTCGCTTATGTTTTTCCCCAGTTGACGCTGAGTCGGATCCAAGAGAAGAGCTCCCCTGGCGCCATCCGAGTAGGAGACCTGCGTTCGCGTTGGATGTCTTGCGAGTCGGAGGCTATCAGCATTCCCTTTTCATTGTATGTATTATACTTGTGCTTGTGCACGGTATGTAGACTGTTGATGTCAGTTATTGTATATATTGGCTCTCACAGGACAGTTGATTGTGTACTCTAGTCTGTAATATGTCTTTGAATTACAGACTTAGTCATTTGAGCTTCCGCTTTTTGTATATATTTGATGTCAGTTACTTGTGTATTGCCTTTTCTATTGTGGAGTATTTATTTGACCTCGTGTATGGATTACTGATATCATTTATATATTTGCCACGTCTCGGGGACGGCCGCCCTGGGGCGTGACAAAAGTTGGTATCAGAGCCATGTCCTGTCAGAGCCAATTGTTTTCTTTGAGATGAGTCCTAGGATTTCGAGACGAGTATTCTGATCCTAGTGCTGGTTCCTTAGTTGCTGATATGCCTCCTCGGAGACGGGCGCGTGGACGTGGTCACCCTTGGGCTTCGGAGGTTTTCGAACCTACCGGAGGCGAGGAGTCTACTTGAGAGTTCTCGGCTGTTGGGCCAGGACTTGCGCGGGATGCCTCCAGCGTTGGCGCGAGCTAACGCTGAGATGGAAGATCTTCTGGACACTCAGACTAGAGCACTGGAGGCATAGACTGGAGCGTTGGCTGAGCAGGCGCGAGAGATCCAGGAGCTGCGGGCGGCCCGCGTGGCGATCCCGTAGATACCCTTAGCGGTAGGTCCACTAGTGGTGCCAGGGATACCCCATGTACCGGTTGGAGACCGTAGTCTCCTCCGTTCTGTTTATCAGGGGTATACCATAGAGTTTGCGTGCGGCACCAGTTTCAAGCGTTGAGGATGTGGTGTAGTATTCATTAAGGGGTGATGTCTTCTTCTAGCCTTCCTACTCAGGATAAGGGGCCTTGCAGGGTCAGCGTTGAGACCCGGGCTAGGGTACTCCGTGTTCCTTGTTTGGTTGTCGGGATATCCTATATCGGGACCTCATGAGGCCCTCCCGAGGTTCTTTTCCCAGTCAAGGAATACCTTTGAAGCATCAATTGATGATTGATTTTTCTTTCCTCACTTGGGAGGTGCGATAGCTGGTGGTGATGCATATGATCGGGATTGAGTGCATCCTATTGCAGCTTGGTGGGCGATCGCTTATGGACTAGGGTTCCATAGCCATATCTGGAGTCGCTTCGATATATCATCGTGCATAGTAGCTACCCGGTAGAGGCAAGAGTCCTGTGAGGTGCTCCCTGGGACTATCCACGACGCTTGTTGGGTGCCCACATATAGCAGAGATAGTGGACTTGGGAGGCTATCAGGTAGTGGCCACACCGGAAGAGTGCTACTGGATGACGTCGAGAGCTTGGACTCCCCGTGATGAATCTGCCCATTGAGTGCATGATGCTGGAGTTCCAACGGTTATAGTTGGGCGACCTGTTGGTGGCGGCATGTGAAGCACAGTTTGAGGTACTGTCGCGTTTTACCCCCACATGGGTCGTAAATGAGGAGACGTGACGCTAAGCGTTCGTGATGGGACTCAACCGCCATATCAGGTAGATGACGTCGCTTAGGCGTTGTCGGGAATCGACGACCTCCTATTGCGTGTCTTGCGGATTAAGTGCGGTCGAGCGGCTTACCCAGCGTGTAAGGGTCATCATGAGCGTCAGCCTTGCTCGAGGAGCAGATTTGGACTTAATCGTCCCAGGAATTATTTTGATCTCCCCATAGGGGTTGAGGATCAAGTACCCTTGCCGCGAATTGATGATCTGTTTTGACCAGCTTTGGGAGCTAGTGTCTTTCTGTTGATCGATCTTCGCGCAAGGTACCCTATTTGGAGATCCGGGAGTTGGGCATTCTTTAGTTGGCCTTTCGTGACCGTTTCGGGCACTACGAATTTTGAGTACTGCCGTCGGGGTAGACGAATGCGCCAGATGCCTACAATGATCTCAAATGTGTTATTGAGCCTCCGTGGGCTGTTCTGAGGTAGCCTTCGTTGAGGATGTTGGTTGGCATGCCCTCAGGCGAAGTTGTTGATCGTCGCGTTGGAATGCGTTTGTCCGTCGAGAATCCTCAGTGGATGTGGGAGTGAGTTATCATGGATTTCGTTGTGGGCTCGCTAAAGTCACGTTCGGGTCACGATGCCGTCTGGGTGATCATTGACCGATTGACTAGGTCCGCACTTTCCTCCCTATCCAACTGACTGAGTCTCTGGACGCTTCGACGCGGGTTTGAGCCTTCGCGATTGTTCGTCTTCATGGCACTCCGGTCGGTGCTATTTCGGGCTGAGACGCGTGGGTTACTTCGAGGTTCTGGCGCAGCCTTTGGCATGCTTTTCGCGCTAGCCTCCCTTTTAAGTACAGCGTTTCGATACCGACGGACAGCCAGGCAAGAGGACGATTTAGGCCTTGGAGGACATGCTATTTGCTTGCGTGCTCGACTTGGGGCAGTTGGATGAGGCACCACCCTTTGGGTAGGGGTCTGCCTGTGTGAGACGACTGCCATTCGAGCATCCAGATGAAATGGAAAAAGGGGCACTCTACGGGCGCAGTTTTACACCTCCCCTGTGCTGGGAAGGTTGTAGAGCGCCTGTTGGAAGGGCCATAAGTCATTTTATTGACCTTGCGGTGGCCGAGATGGTTCGTGCGTGCCTCTGCACCACCTAGAACCGTCTGAAGGGCTACACAGGTCATCGTCGCCAGGAGCCTACCTTCGGGTTCGGCGACCATGTTGGCATGAGGTGTCCCGGTTTAAGGGCATCCTCTGTTTCGACGTTCGGGGCGTGTTGAGTCGGCCTTCCATCGGACCGGTTTTCGTCCTTGAGTGGATTAGGGGAGGTGGCTGTCATGAAGCCTTGCCCCGTGGCTGACTCGTGCCTGTGACGTCATCCAATGTCTCACAGCTGAGACATTATGTCCACGATCCTGCTCACACCATTCCGTTCGAGCCGCTCATCCTCGAGCAGGATTTGTCGTTCATGGAGCAGTTGATCGAGACCATGGACCGATGTGAAGAGAGGCTCTGCACCAAGACCGTTCCTTCGGTTAAAGTGCGTGGTAGCACCAGTTTGGTGCCCGGACCACTCAGGAGCCAAGGGACTCTATGGGCGACACTTCTACGTTCGGTCTTCCCTTTTGGGTTTCCTTAAATTTCGAGGACTAAATTTCCTAAGGGGGGGAGAATGTTAGACCTGTGTCATTTAGAGTCCTAATTTCGTTCGGAGTCGCTAAAATTTTAGTTTTTAGCTACCTTCTGGGGTTTAAGGACTCTGATTGAAGATATAACTGCATATTATGGGTCCTGGTACTGTTTAGTACTGCCCATAAAATTTTCGTTTAATTCCGATAACGTTTTTGGAATTATGCAGTTTTGGATTGGTATTCGGATTTGATTTTGTTAAAATCCAAGATGATGAGGTAAAAATCCGATATTATTACGAGATGTTAAGTTTGAAGATAGCTTCCATATAGAAGTGGAATTGGATCAACTGGATTCGTATATTAAAAGTTATGGGTATTTTTCCATGTATACCCCGAAGTTGGGAAATCCAGGCTGCAGCCCTGTAAGATGTTTAGCCTAGATTTCGAAATAGCTGGAGGGGTTATTTGATCTAGGTGTAAACATGAAAGTTGTAGATAATCGTCTTATCTTTCAAATGCCACTGGAATCATGCAATTCCGAGCTGTATTGAGGAAGTTATGGCTGTTTAAGTGAAGGTTCCGCAGGGATTTTAAGTCCGAGGACGACTTAGTCTTTCAGCCCGACTTTGCCTATAAATACCACCCCGAAATGTTACGACTTCAGCTCTTCAGCCTCGGTTTGGCCTCTCTTTTTCCCTCTTTTGGTGTATATTTGGGTGGAGGAGAAGGAGGTGTTGGTGATGAAGAAGGAGTGGAAAAGGTGAGGTGGTGTGTTGTTGATTGTTGTTGTTGTTGATTCCTTTCTCTCTTCCCCCATCTTTGCTCTCTTCCTTCCCCTCTCTAACCAACAGCCCCCCCATGTGTTTGATGAAATGCCAAAGAAAAGCCCTATGAAGAAGAGAAGCCAAGGAGAGGTGGTGGTGGTGGTGGTGGTGGTGGTAGTGGTGGTCGAGATGGTCGTGGGTGTGCTCGAGGGCCCCAACCTCTCCCCTTTCCCTCCCCCTCTTAGGTTTGGTAAGTTCTCCACTTCTTTAATTTGGTTTTATGGCTTTGGGGGTGTGTTGAGAGGGCATGCATAGGTGAGGGTTGTGTTTGGGTGCATGTGGGAGGCTTGGGGAGGGCTGGGGAGTGCTGGGCGCGCGCGCGGGGCCGTCCGCGCGCGTGCGCGCGCAGGCAGGCGCGCGGGATGTCGCTGGTGGGCGCGTACGCGCGGGCAGGCGCGTGCGCGTACGCGCGGGGGGCGCGCGGTGGAGCGCGGGAGTGCGCGCGGGGTTCGCGCAAGGTGCGCGCGGGGGGCGCGCGCGAGCGCGAGCGCGCGCGTGTCTGCGCGCGGGGTGCGCGCTGCGCGCGGGGCGCGCGGCGTGCGCGCGCGGGGGTGCCCGGGGCTGCGCCCGGGGCTCCCCGGGGTGCGTACGGTGCTGCCCGAGGCCGGTTTGGCCGTGCTGAGGGTCGGCACCCTCGAGTGGGTGTCCGGGGGGCTCGGGCACGCGTGCGTGCGTGCGTGCTTGCGTGCGTTCGAGCCCATTTTCGTGGATGTCTAGCCTTAGGCATTCCTAATTGTTTCTATGTGCTTGTATGTGATTTTACTCACCCTTTTGATACCCCTTGACTTGCAGACCTCGTCGGTTGGGATGCGCGACGACCCGGGTATCGGTGAGTGGTTTGATTCCAACCCTTCCGGGAGCGCTCGAGGCACGTAGTCGTGCTTCGCGCTTCCATGGGGCTTTATTTGCACCCTAAATATGCTAGATATTATGCATGCTAGGTTGTATAGCTCGTATATTGTGTAGAACCCCTATTCTACCTTATACTTGCCTATGTATTGTATAGAATATGACATGACTTAGGTAATTTTGATTGAATGACTACCCCTATTTATCAAGCATGTCTAAACTTGGGTTAATAACGGGTGTATGCGTAATATTCCTCCGATTTAGGACTCGAGGGTGTGGTATAGTTGTTGCACCCATCTGTTGGGGCAAAACTATGACCAGCTCGAGAGAGGATGAGGCATTCCCTCTCCCTCGCCCTCCTTCTCTTCGCGAACCGAGTGAGTAGATGTAGTTCCTACTTGACTCGGGTTTGCTTGGAATTATTGGCATGCACCTGTTGTTGCGCAGATCGCGCTTAACCCTTCCCTTCTAGGTTGGTGTTATCCGACGTATAATAGGTTGTAATTTGTGTGTGTTTATCTGTTTGATGCCATGTATGCATGTTAAGTAGGCTATCATTGGGTAGTTAATTGCATATATATATATATATGCCGATATGGCCATGATTCTTGTCTAATGTATTAGACAAGTGTATGACCTCTTGTGGGGTCATACCATGGTTTTGACACATAGAATTAAATGTCTTCCCCGCATCTGAGTTATGCGCCCTGGAGGGAATTCATGAGAATTCATTGCGCCTATCGGTGTTTGATAACCGATGATGACGGATCCAAGAGGATCGTATCCGCGAGCGTAGATTGTTTCTCCCCTTCGTTGGATCCGTGTAGGAACTTCCCGGCGTTGGAAACGCTGTCCTGGCACCGGGCTCCCATTCGTGGGAGTATGTCAGGTAGAGGCTACCCGGGGAAAGGGCTACCGGTGGACCAAGGGCTTAGAACAATCGACCTCTTCCCCAAGATCCTATGTCACCCATCGGGGTGAGGTTGAGGGTGTTGGCGTGAGTGGGGTGGGGTCGCGTTGATACTCGACCCGTCAGTTTGTATAGATGGTTTTCCCGTGGGGTTTGCGCTGCGAGCATGAGTTATCGTTTTTCCCCTTTGTTGGATCCGTGTAGGAACTTCTCGGCGTACCATTGCTGTCTTGGCACCGGGCTCCCATCTGTAGGTACCATCGCTGTGGTTGACAGTGTACTGATCGTGGGAGTATGTCAGGCAGAGGCTACCCGGGGAAAGGGCTACCGGTGGACCAAGGGCTTAGAAACGATCTAGTATCTTCCCAAGAGACTAGGTCACCCCTTTTGGGGTGAAGGTGAGGGATTGGTACAGTTACTCCCGACAACCTAGGTCACCCTTCGGAGGTGAGGGTGCTGGTGTGAGTGTTGTGGGCTCGAGTTGATACTTGACCCACCAGCTTGAGTGATTGGCTTTCCATAGGGTTCGCGCTGCGAACAAGTAGTGGTTCCTCCCAATATCGTCGTATACCGGTGTCCCGACGTGGAAGCTGCCCTGACAGAGGACTCCCACTTGTAGGTACTCCCGATGCATTCGGCAGATGTACTGAGCAGGGGAGTGTACCAGGTGATGCTACACGAGGGTGGACCACCGAACGATGTTGCGAGCATGAATTATCGTTCTCCCCTTTGCCGGATCCGTGTGGATGCTTCCTAGGTACGAGCCGCCCTGGGTGGACCCCCACCTGTACGTACCATCGATGCGCTCGACAGTGTACTGACCGTGGCCGGCTCCAGGTAGAGGCTGCTTGGGAGAGCGCTACCGGATGACGAACGGTGTAGAACAGCAAGTTGTCCTTCGAGTCCCTAGACTCACCCCTGTGGGGGCTAGGGCGAGGGCAGGGTAGGGTCGCACCGCCGTGTGACCTTGTTAACCGTTGGGTTTCTACCCATGGTTTCCTTGATAGGTGATTGCCTTAGGATCGAATGTTGGTGTTGGTGTTTGGTTTCTGACTACTCACTGAGCTTGTAGCTCACCCCTCGCTTATGTTTTTCCCCAGTTGACGCTGAGTCGGATCCAAGAGAAGAGCTCCCCTGGCGCCATCCGAGTAGGAGACCCGCGTTCGCGTTGGATGTCTTGCGAGTCGGAGGCTATCAGCATTCCCTTTTTATTGTATGTATGTATTATACTTGTGCTTGCGCACGGTATGTAGACTGTTGATGTCTGTTATTGTTATATATTGGCTCTCACAGGACAGATGATTGTGTACTCTAGTCTGTAATATGTCTTTGAATTACAGACTTAGTCATTTGAGCTTCCGCTTTTTGTATATATTTGATGTCAGTTACTTGTGTATTGCCTTTTCTATTGTGGAGTATTTATTTGACCTCGTGTATGGATTACTGATATCATTTATATATTTGCCACGTCTCGGGGACGGCCGCCCTGGGGCGTGACAAAAAAAGTTCAGGAACTCAACTATCAGCATGGATAGTGGGAAAAGGATCCTCCCCGCCTCCATCTGGCCGGAGTAGATTCAGACTGAAGCAGGATCAGCGGGGGGAGGCATCTATCCCCTGTACTCCTCCACAGTCATGTCGCTTGGAGGATGCACCATTGAAGTAGAAGGAAGAAGAGAAAGGACATGGGGGCAACAAAGGTTTGTTCTAAAAGATGGTTGAACGCCAAAGGTAAGGGAGGCCGTGTGAACGATTCGCAATAAATAGAGAAAGTTTGGAGTAGAAGTCTAACCGCCGCAACGGTTCGGAAGAAAAAGAAGCGGCAAAATTTGTAAATTCAAAAAGAATCGCCTAGGAGGCATTTATGGAGAAGTCGTACGATTTAAATACTGAAATTCAAAAAAGGAAAAAAACATAAATGAATGCCAAGACGCGTGATTCCAGGAATTAATTACAATCCCATTAACAAACTGTCCCATTAATTATGTTGAAAATTAACAAACACACTTAAAGGGTATATTGGGTAATCCAAACTATGCTATGTCATGGGTTTTAGGAGGCCTACAAATTGGGGCTTGTCAATTATTTTCCTTATAAGAGCATCGCTGAAAGTCTTTTCATTGTTTCTTTTATATTGTGGAAAAAAAAGACTTTGAATAACATTTAAGAAGTTATTATTATTTTATTAATTCAAAAGTCAACTCATTTTCATCATATCTTTATTCTAAATAACCAATTAATCTCAATTCATATCTATAAATTATAAGGTGTTCAAATATCAAATATATAAAAACATATTATAAAATTTATCAAATACTAACTTGGAAAAAAAATTATTTAAATAAAAATTATAATAATGAATAAAAATTAATTAAAAATTTCAAAAACATGAAAAATAAATAAAAATGATTTATAATGAATAAAAATCAATTATTAATAATGAATAGAAAAAATTTCAACTAGGGAAATACCCAATATGCTCGCATAAAAAAATAAAAAAAGAAAGAAAAGGAATGAGGCAATATAATCTTTTTTAGATATAGTGAATGAGTTTAGTTCCCCACCCATAGGTAGTGTGTTAGGGAAAAATATAATGTAGGAGGTGTATGGAGACTTTTTAAACTGAAATTTAAAACTTTATGTATGAAAAAAATGTGATGTAGGTAGGTCTGTCAACGGGTCGGATCCGGGCTGGGTCAGGGTGGACCTGGACCTGACCTAGGCTTGGGTCCGCCAGACCCGAGTCTTGGGTGGGACCCAACGGACCCAGGCAATTGAGGACCCGGAGCCGGCGGACCGGGTTGGGTCCGGGTTGACCCTGTTCTCTCTCTCTCTCTCTCTCTCTCTCTCTCTCAGTTTCACGTTTCTACTCTATCACTCGTTTGGAACCCAAAAGAGAAACCCCAAATCGAAATGTGCTTCCCTTCACTTCATAGATCACATACCTTTCTTTTTATGGCGCGATTGGTCTTTCTTGAACTTTTTTTTTGTTTTGCTTTTGAACTGGGTATGTGTAATGCCCCCGTACCCATTATCCTCTATTAAGGCATGCGATATGGTGCGTTACGACAACCTCAAATTTTTTCAATGAAATAAATTAACATATTAATTCAAAACACATAAGTTTTTAAAACATAAATATAAACCAAATCCAGGATCACAATAATTCATTCTCAACAAATGATTACACACGAGTATTTTATTTACTAACAACTAAAGATTCCCTGGTTTTGCTGATAAAGCTAAGGACGTCCACTACATGCCAAGAAGAAGGCTTATTCAAGCACCTACGAATGCAACGGAATAAACGAGAACTAGATCGCCAACGCCCACCACAAACGACGATCGCCAACGGCTACTCTGAAAGGTTGGAAAAAGGAGGGGTGAGCTACCACACACTCAGTGAATGGACCTTAACGTCCCAATAATAATAATATTACAACTTCAGAAAGATTTCTAAAATATCTGAACCCACCGAATATAAATTTTCACAAATATTACGATAAAATGGAATGCTTCTCATTAAAGGAAATAACCACCATCTCATACTATCTACATGATGCGTATGACGCAACGGACACGCATGCCCGTATGGCACGCAGCCACAAGCGCTCCAACTAGAGCTTGATCACGCAGACCAATCGTCACGCAGACGGGTGTCACGCAGACACGGTCCTACTGGACTGAGTCACGCAGACGATGTCTCGCAGACGAATGATATGCATGCAAGATAACCTCTATAATTCACATATTTGCATGCAAGAATAACATGATAATCACTATATGGTTCATACATAAAATAACGTATCAAAACATGATGTCATGCCCATGCAATTCTATACTCAAGATAACTGTCGTATTCATAGCATAAGCATGATGCGAATATGGTACATATAGGTAGTTTTTTTCAAAAGATACTAGAGACTAGACCCACTCACCTCCGGTCCTACGCAAGATTACCGGACTAACAAGGAAGCTAACGAGAGTCTATTGCTCCTGAAGATTTAACCAATGAACCAGATCAGAAACGGAATATAATGATTAACTAAATCAAAGATCACCAAAATACTAGGCTCAGCCGGCTACTCAAATATAGTCGCCTGGCTTCCGACGGCTACTCAAACCTAGCCGCCTGATCTCAGACGGCTACTTTCAAGTAGCCACCCCCGGATAGACCCAGAACAACAAATATGGCCTCAATGACCCCGACTTCCTACCCAAACATTCAAAAACACGTACCTACTCTCTCTCATACAGAAAATACAGATAAAAACACATTGAAAATATTTAAGTTTGATCCCCTAAATAATCGATTCGATAATAAATCAAAATACCGAAAAAAAACGATTAAACCTCTATAGAACAAATATGAAAAATGGTAATATTAACACCATATATTTTCATACCTTAAAGTAGTGTTAAAATATTAAATAACAGTAGGTTGATGGTGATAAAATATCCTAATACATGTTTCTATTGTGCATGAAAAATTTGTGTAGACCTAGGCATGATTTCTATTCAAACATCGATAAATCGACAAAACCCAAATAGTAATAATAAAAATCTGAATACATAAAATCTAGAAAACATCATAACCATACAAGGATCTTGATCTAATAAATTTAATATGATGATCATGTCGTCCTAACCCTAGATCCATGCAAGGCAAAGAGTAATGCATCGAAAGCTTATATAATCCATCCGAAAAACCTTGAAAACCATAGATCTAATATATATACGAATAAATCACATAGATCAGCAATAAAAATCATCAAAACAGTGATGAAATCATATGAGGTTCGGATTCATACAAGGTGGTACCCAAAACAAGGCATTAGAAACCCTAAACGTGCTTTCTATCTTAAGAAAAATAACCCTAACCTTGATCTATGTATAAATATTCAAAAATATCATGTAAATCTTGTAAAAACATCTTAAAAACCTCATCAATGGATTAACATAACATCAAGATCCAAAACAATTCAATATCAAATAAAATAATGAATTAAAATGAATGAAAAACCCATAAAACCACACAAACCCGAATCACCTTGGGATGAACCCATCATTGGTGATCAGTAGCAATTAAAACTCTAATATTATTAAAGAAAATGAAGTAAAAGAACCCACCTTATTCCACAAAGGACTTTCTTTCAAAAATCACCCAAAAGACCTCTTTTAGGGTTTAATAAATCAAGAGAGAGAGAGAGGACTCGTATTAGGGTTTTCAAATGGGTCCTAGGGCATCCAAAACTAGGCATTTATAAGGTTAAACACGTGCAATGACTTACCCCCGAAGAAAACAATCAAATATTCAACAGTTTCGTCAAATCCCTAAATTTCTGTGTTTCTGCGCACAGGTGCCCGACGGCTTGTTGGATTGAGCCGCCTAATGAGGGACGGCTACTTTCGAGTAGCCACCCCTCGACAGGGACGGCTACTTTCAAGTAGCCACCTCTAAGCAGTTTTCCCCAAGGCACAAAAATGACTATAACTTGCTCGATACAAGTCTGATTCATGATCCGTAAAAAGCGTTGGAAAGGTAACAACACAAGGATTCCAACCATGCCAAATTATAAAAATTTGGAATATCAGAAACACGACTAAAAAAAATTAGTTTAATTGCGGTCTAAAAGTCTCAGTTGTCACATTCTTACAGGAATTTAGTCCCTAAATTCAAGGCATACCTGAGGAAGATGCAAACAATGATGGAAACTTTTCTCGCATCTCCTCTTCGCGTTCCCAAGTCATTTCGGGTGCTCCATGATGATAATGCCACTGTACTTTGACCAATGGAATGGTCTTGTTGCGCAAGACTTGCTCCTTTTGATCTAAGATCTTCACCGGCCGCTCGATGATAGATAGATCTTCTTGTACTTGAAACAAGTCTGGTTCAATGACATGGGAAGGATCATGCACGTATTTTCTCAGCATCGACACGTGAAATACATTGTGCACCCGGTTTAATTGCGGTGGCAATGCCAAGCGATATGCCACTGGTCCAACCCTCTCCAGAACTTCGAATGGTCCGATGAAACGTGGATTCAACTTTCCCCGTTGTCCGAATCGAACTATGCCCTTGGATGGAGATATCTTCAGGAACACGTGATCTCCCACCGCGAACTCCAACTCCCGCCTTCGATTGTCGGCATAGCTTTTCTGTCTACTCTGCGCTGTTTGAAGCCGATCTCGAATGAATTTTACATTGTCGATCGTATCCTGTACGAGTTCTGGCCCAATAAGACTTCTCTCGCCAACTTCATTCCAGCACAGAGGTGTATTGCAATTTCTTCCATACAGTGCTTCGAAAGGTGACATCTGAATGCTTGCTTGAAAACTATTATTGTATGCAAACTCTGCCAAGGCTAAGTGATCTTCCCAGCTTCCACCGAAATCGATCACACAAGCCTTCAACATGTCCTTCAAAATCTGGATCATCCTCTCAGACTGTCCATCTGACTGAGGGTGAAATGCTGTGTTGAAGTTCAGTCTCGTCCCTAGCGCCGTTTGAAGAGCACTCCAAAATCGTGAGATGAAACGCGAATCGCGATCCGAAACAATACTGACCGGAGCTCCGTGGAGACGAACAATCTCTCGTACATATAATTTCGCCAGTGTTTCTAGTGAATCATTCACGCGCATTGCTAGAAAATGTGCAGACTTCGTCAATCGGTCCACTACAACCCAAACAGCGTCATGTCCCTTCTTTGACTTTGGTAGACCAGTCACAAAATCTATGGTGACATGTTCCCACTTCCACTCTGGAATTTCCAATGGTTGTAGTTTTTCAGCTGGACTTTGGTGTTCCGCCTTAACTTTCTGACACACCAAGCATTTCGACACAAACTCCACAACATCCTTCTTCATCCCATTCCACCAGAAGTTTAATTTGAGATTCCGATACATCTTTGTACCACCAGGGTGTACGGTGTATCGAGATCTATGTGCCTCGTCAAGGATCCTCTTTTTCAACTCGGTGTCCGCAGGAACGCAAACACGACCTCGAAAACAAAGGACTCCACCAGCTCGGATGGCAAAGTCCGGCTTCAATCCTTGGTCATTGTTGGATGAGACCTTCTTCAACTCTTCGTCCTCCAACTGTGCCTTTTTAATTTCATCGATGAGATCCGGCTTAACAACAAGTCGTGCAATGAAACCTTTCTCAGATGATCGCACCACACTAAAAAGGTCGGCCGCTTCATTCAACATTCTCCACTGACCCACCATCATGTACGATAAAATTCCCGAAGGTTGACGACTTAGCGCATCCGCGACCACATTAGCTTTGCCGGGGTGATACTGGATTTTGCAATCGTAGTCCTTCAGAAATTCAACCCATCGTCTCTGACGATTATTCAATTCTGGCTGAGATTGGTGATACGTCAGACTTTTATGGTCCGTGAAGACTTCAAATTCCTCACCGTAGAGATAATGCCTCCAAATCTTTAGAGCAAAGATTACTGCCGCCAATTCCAAGTCATGAGTGGGATAATTTACTTCATGTACCTTCAGCTGACGAGATGCATATGCGACTACCTTCCCGTTTTGCATTAACACAGAACCCAAGCCTCGATAAGAAGCGTCGCAATACACCACGTACCCACCAGGACCAGATGGAATGGTCAAAATAGGAGCAGACGTAAGTCTCCGCTTCAGCTCTTGTAAACTCTTCTCGCACTGTTCAGACCAGACATACTTGGCATTCTTCTGAGTTAGACTGGTTAACGGAACTGCAATCTTCAAGAAATCCTGAACGAATCTTCGATAGTAACCCGCTAAGCCCAGAAAACTCCGAATTTCCGTAGCATTCATCGGTTGCTTCCACTCCATCACCGCCTTGATCTTCGAGGGGTCGACTGATATTCCGGTTTTAGAGATGACATGACCGAGGAACGTCACGCTCTCTAACCAGAACTCACACGTACTGAACTTTGCATAGATTTGATGCTCCTTCAATTTCTGGAGTACCAAACGAAGATGTTCAGTATGCTCTTCCTTGCTCTTTGAGTATATCAAGATGTCATCAATGAAGACAACCACAAACTCGTCAAGGAAAGGCTTAAAGACCCTATTCATCATGTCCACGAATGCTGCAGGGGCATTTTTCAAACCAAATGGCATGACCAGAAATTCATAATGCCTATATCGAGTACGAAAGGCCGTCTTCGGGATGTCTTCCTTCTTTATCTTCAACTGATAATAACCCGACCTCAAATTGATCTTGGAGAAGACCGTAGCCCCCTGAAGTTGATCGAACAGGTCATCTATTCTCGGAAGTGGATATCGGTTCTTGATCGTCCTTTGATTCAGCTGACGGTAATCGATGCATAGACGCAACGAACCATCCTTCTTTCTGACGAACAACACCGGTGCACCCCAAGGGGATACACTTGGTCGTGCAAATCCTTTCTCCAACAGTTCCTCCAATTGAGCCTTCAATTCTGCCAACTCTGAAGGTGCCATATGATAAGGGGCTTTTGATATTGGCTCCGTACCGAGAATTAGATCAATCAAAAATTCAATTTCATAATCGGGCGGCAATCCCGGTAAATCATCCGAAAAAACTTCTGAAAATTCCACGATCACCGATGTAACGTCGATACTTGCCTTTACGCCTTGGTATCCACAATGCTTGCTATGTACCCCACGCAATCGCTCTCCAGTAGATGTTGTGCTTGCAATGCTGAAATAAGGCCCAATGGTCCAACGCCTCCATCGCCGACAAAGCGTAAAGTCCGCAATCCTGGAATCTTGAATGACACGGTCTTCGAAAAGCAGTCCACGTTAGCATGATAGGCAGACAGCCCATCCATACCAAGGATGACATCGAACTTTTGAATCTCTAACAGCAATAAATTTATGAAAAGGCACTGATCTTCTATCTGGACCATACATCCTCGATAGACTGATCGAATGGCGATCAATTCGCTGGTAGGGGTTGCAACAATAATGTTGCTGCTACTCGCCATCTCAAGCTTTCTCCAATGAAATAACGCCCAGTTAGAACATGACCTATATGAATGCAGGCCTAACAATTCTATCCTATGTCCTTAGCCCTAACAGGAAAACCTAGGCTCTGATACCACTCTGTAACGCCCCCGTACCCATTATCCTCTATTAAGGCATGCGATACGGTGCGTTACGACAACCTCAAATTTTTTCAATGAAATAAATTAACATATTAATTCAAAACACATAAGTTTTTAAAACATAAACATAAACCAAATCCAGGATCACAATAATTCATTCTCAACGAATGATTACACACGAGTATTTTATTTACTAACAACTAAAGATTCCCTGGTTTTGCTGATAAAGCTAAGGACGTCCACTACATACCAAGAAAAAGGCTTATTCAAGCACCTACGAATGCAACGGAATAAACGAGAACTAGATCGCCAACGCCCACCACAAACGACGATCGCCAACGGCTACTCTGAAAGGTTGGAAAAAGGAGGGGTGAGCTACCACACGCTCAGTGAATGGACCTTAGCGTCCCAATAATAATAATAATAATAATAATAATAATAATAATAATATTACAACTTCAGAAAGATTTCTAAAATATCTTAACCCACCGAATATAAATTTTCACAAATATTACGATAAAATGGAATGCTTCTCATTAAAGGAAATAACCACCATCTCATACTATCTACATGATGCGTATGATGCAACGGACACGCATGCCCGTATGGCACGCAGACGGGTGTCACGCAGACACGGTCCTACTAGACTGAGTCACGCAGACCCTCGTCACGCAGACGATGTCTCGCAGACGAATGATATGCATGCAAGATAACCTCTATAATTCACATATTTGCATGCAAGAATAACATGATAATCACTATACGGTTCATACATAAAATAACGTATCAAAACATGATGTCATGCCCATGCAATTCTATACTCAAGATAACAGTCGTATTCATAGCATAAGCATGATGCGAATATGGTAAATATAGGTAGTTTTTTTCAAAAGCTACTAGAGACTAGACCCACTCACCTCCGGTCCTACGCAAGTTTACCGGACTAACAAGGAAGCTAACGAGAGTCTATTGGTCCTGAAGATTTTCATACCAATGAACCAGATCAGAAACGGAATATAATGATTAACTAAATCAAAGATCACCAAAATACTGGGCTCAGCCGGCTACTCAAATGTAGCCGCCTGGCTTCCGACGGCTACTCAAACCTAGCCGCCTGATCTCAGACGGCTACTTTCAAGTAGCCACCCCCCGACAGACCCAAAACAGCAAATATGCCCTCAATGACCCTGACTTCCTACCCAAACATTCAAAAACACGTACCTACTCTCTCTCATATTAAGAAAATACAGATAAAAACACATTGAAAATATTTAAGTTTGATCCCCTAAATAATCGATTCGATAATAAATCAAAATACCGAAAAAAAAACGATGAAACCTCTATAGAACAAATTTGAAAAATGGTAATATTAACACCATATATTTTCATACCTTAAAGTAGTGTTATTAAATAACAATAGGTTGATGGTGATAAAATATCCTAATACATGTTTCTATTGTGCATGAAAAATTTGTGTAGACCTAGGCATGATTTCTATTCAAATATCGAAAAATCGACAAAACCCAAATAATAATAATAAAAATCTGAATACATAAAATCTAGAAAACATCATAACCATACAAGGATCTAGATCTAATAAATTTAATATGATGATCATGTCTTCCTAACCCTAGATCCATGCAAGGCAATGAGTAATGCATCGAAAGCTTATATAATCCATCCGAAAAACCTTGAAAACCATAGATCTAATATATATACGAATAAATCACATAGATCAGCAATAAAAATCATCAAAACAGTGATGAAATCATATGAGGTTCGGATTCATAGGTGGTACCCAAAACAAGGCATTAGAAACCCTAAACATGCTTTCTATCTTAAGAAAAATAACCCTAACCTTGATCTATGTTTAAATATTAAAAAACAACATGTAAATTTTGTAAAAACATCTTAAAAACCTCATCAATGGATTAACATAACATCAAGATCCAAAACAATTCAATATCAAATAAAATCATAAATTAAAATGAAGGAAAAACCCATAAAACCACACAAACCCGATTCACCTCGAGATGAACCCATCATTGGTGATCAGTAGCAATTAAAACTCTAATATTATTAATGAAAATGAAGTAAAAGAACCCACCTTATTCTACAAAGGACTTTCTTTCAAAAATCACCCAAAAGACCTCTTTTAGAGTTTGATAAAACAAGAGAGAGAGAGAGAGGACTCGTATTAGGGTTTTTAAATGGGTCCTAGGGCATCCAAAACTAGGCATTTATAAGGTTAAACACGTGCAATGACTTACCCCCGAAGAAAATAATCAAATATTCAACAGTTTCGTCAAATCCCTAAATTTCTGCGTTTCTGCGCACAGGTGCCCAACGGCTTGTTGGATTGAACCGCCTGATGAGGGACGGCTACTTTCGAGTAGCCACCCCTTGACAGGGACGGCTACTTTCAAGTAGCCGCCTCTGGGCAGTTTTCCCCAAGGCACAAAAATGACTTTAACTTGCTCGATACAAGTCCGATTCATGATCCGTAAAAAGCGTTGGAAAGCTAACAACACAAGGATTCCAACCATGCCAAATTATAAAAATTTAGAATATCAGAAACATGACTAAAAAAAATTAGTTTAATTGCGGTCTAAAGTCTCAGTTGTCACATCCTTCCCCCCTTACAGGAATTTAGTCCCTAAATTCAAGGTATACCTGAGGAAGATGCAAACAATGATGGATACTTTTCTCGTATCTCCTCTTCGCGTTCCCAAGTCATTTCGGGTGCTCCATGATGATAATGCCACTGTACTTTGACCAATGGAATGGTCTTGTTGCGCAAGACTTGCTCCTTTTGATCTAAGATCTTCACCGGCCGCTCGATGATAGATAGGTCTTCTTGTACTTGAAACAAGTCTGGTTCAATGACAGGGGAAGGATCATGCACGTATTTTCTCAGCATCGACACGTGAAATACATTGTGCACCCGGTCTAATTGCGGTGGCAATGCCAAGCGATATGCCACTGGTCCAACCCTCTCCAGAACTTCGAATGGTCCGATGAAACGTGGATTCAACTTTCCCCGTTGTCCGAATCGAACTATGCCCTTGGATGGAGATATCTTCAAGAACACGTGATCTCCCACCGCGATTTCCAACTCCCGCCTTCGATTGTCGGCATAGCTTTTCTATCTACTCTGCGCTGTCCGAAGCCGATCTCGAATGAATTTCACATTGTCGATCGTATCCTGTACGAGTTCTGGCCCAATAAGACTTCTCTCGCCAACTTCATTCCAGCACAGAGGTGTGCGGCAATTTCTTCCATACAGTGCTTCAAAAGGTGACATCTGAATGATTGCTTGAAAACTATTATTGTATGCAAACTCTGCCAAGGCTAAGTGATCTTCCCAGCTTCCATCGAAATCGATCACACAAGCCCTCAACATGTCCTTCAAAATCTGGATCGTCCTCTCAGACAGTCCATCTGACTGAGGGTGAAATGCTGTGTTGAAGTTCAGTCTCGTCCCTAGCGCCGTTTGGAGAGCACTCCAAAATCGTGAGATGAAACGCGAATCGCGATCCGAAACAATACTGACCGGAGCTCCGTGGAGACGAACAATCTCTCGTACATATAATTTCGCCAGTGTTTCTAGTGAATCATTCACGCGCATTGCTAGAAAATGTGCAGACTTCGTCAATCGGTCCACTACAACCCAAACAGCGTCATGTCCCTTCTTTGACTTTGGTAGACCAATCACAAAATCCATGGTGACATGTTCCCACTTCCACTCTGGAATTTCCAGTGGTTGTAGTTTTTCAGCTGGACTTTGGTGTTCCGCCTTAACTTTCTGACACACCAAGCATTTCGACACAAACTCCGCAACATCCTTCTTCATCCCATTCCACCAGAAGTTTAATTTGAGATTCCGATACATCTTTGTACCACCAGGGTGTACGGTGTGCCGAGATCAATGTGCCTCGTCAAGGATCCTCTTTTTCAACTCGGTGTCCTCAGGAACGCAAACACGACCTCGAAAACAAAGGACTCCATCAGCTCGGATGGCAAAGTCCGGCTTCAATCCTTGGTCATTGTCGGATGAGACCTTCTTCAACTCTTCGTCCTCCAACTGTGCCTTTTTAATTTCATCGATGAGATCCGGCTTAACAACATGCCGTGCAATGAAACCTTTCTCAGATGATCGCACCACACTAAAAAGGTCGGCCGCTTCATTCAACATTCTCCACTGACCCACCATCATGTACGATAAAATTCCCGAAGGTTGACGACTTAGTGCATCCGCGACCACATTAGCTTTGCCGGGGTGATACTGGATTTTGCAATCGTAGTCCTTCAGAAATTCAACCCATCGTCTTTGACGATTATTCAATTCTGGCTGAGATTGCAGATACGTCAGACTTTTATGGTCCGTGAAGACTTCAAACTCCTCACTGTAGAGATAATGCCTCCAAATCTTTAGAGCAAAGATTACTGCCGCCAATTCCAAGTCATGAGTGGGATAATTTACTTCATGTACCTTCAGCTGACGAGATGCATATGCGACTGCCTTCCCGTTTTGCATTAACACAGAACCCAAGCCTCGATAAGAAGCGTCGCAATACACCACGTACCCACCAGGACCAGATGGAATGGTCAAAATAGGAGCAGACGTAAGTCTCCGCTTCAGCTCTTGGAAACTCTTCTCGCACTGTTCAGACCAGACATACTTGGCGTTCTTCTGAGTTAGACGGGTTAACGGAACTGCAATCTTCAAGAAATCCTGAACGAATCTTCGATAGTAACCCGCTAAGCCCAGAAAACTCCGAATTTCCGTAGCATTTATTCCATTGCTTCCACTCCATCACCGCCTTGATCTTCGAGGGGTCGACTGATATTCCGGTTTTAGAGATGACATGACCGAGGAACGTCACACTCTCTAACCAGAACTCACACTTACTGAACTTTGCATAGAGTTGATGCTCCTTCAATTTCTGGAGTACCAATCGAAGATGTTCAGTATGCTCTTCCTTGCTCTTTGAGTATATCAAGATGTCATCAATGAAGACAACCACAAACTCGTCAAGGAATGGCTTAAAGACCCTATTCATCATGTCTACGAATGCTGCAGGGGCATTTGTCTAACCAAATGGCATGACCAGAAATTCATAATGCCCATATCGAGTACGAAAGGCCGTCTTCGGGATGTCTTCCTTCTTTATCTTCAACTGATAATAACCCGACCTCAAATCGATCTTGGAGAAGACCGTAGCCCCCTGAAGTTGATCGAACAGGTCATCTATTCTCGGAAGTGGATATCGGTTCTTGATCGTCCTTTGATTCAGCTGACGATAATCGATGCATAGACGCAACGAACCATCCTTCTTTCTGACGAACAACACCGGTGCACCCCAAGGAGATACACTTGGTCGTGCAAATCCTTTCTCCAACAGTTCCTCCAATTGAGCCTTCAATTCTGCCAACTCTGAAGGTGCCATATGATAAGGGGCTTTTGATATTGGCTCCGTACCGGGAATTAGATCAATAAAAAATTCAATTTCATAATCGGGCGGCAATCCCGGTAAATCATCCGGAAAAACTTTTGAAAATTCCACGATCACCGATGTAACGTCGATACTTGCCTTTACCGCCTTAGTATCCACAATGCTTGCTATGTACCCCACGCAATCGCTCTCCAGTAGATGTTGTGCTTGCAATGCTGAAATAAGGCCCAATGGTCCAATGCCTCCATCGCCGACAAAGCGTAAAGTCCGCAATCCTAGAATCTTGAATGACACGGTCTTCGAAAAGCAGTCCACGTTGGCATGATAGGCAGAGAGCCCATCCATACCAAGGATGACATCGAACTTTTGAATCTCTAACAGCAATAAATTTATGAAAAGACACTGATCTTCTATCTGGACCATACATCCGCGATAGACTGATCGAATGGCGATCAATTCGCTGGTAGGGGTTGCAACAATAATGTTGCTGCTACTCGCCATCTCAAGCTTTCTCCAATGAAATAACGCCCAGTTAGAACATGACCTATATGAATGCAGGCCTAACAATTCTATCCTATGTCCTTAGCCCTAACAGGAAAACCTAGGCTCTGATACCACTCTGTAACACCCCCGTACCCATTATCCTCTATTAAGGCATGCGATACGGTGCGTTACGACAACCTCAAATTTTTTCAATGAAATAAATTAACATATTAATTCAAAACACATAAGTTTTTAAAACATAAACATAAACCAAATCCAGGATCACAATAATTCATTCTCAACGAATGATTACACACGAGTATTTTATTTACTAACAACTAAAGATTCTCTGGTTTTGCTGATAAAGCTAAGGACGTCCACTACATACCAAGAAAAAGGCTTATTCAAGCACCTACGAATGCAACGGAATAAACGAGAACTAGATCGCCAACGCCCACCACAAACGACGATCGCCAACGGCTACTCTGAAAGGTTGGAAAAAGGAGGGGTGAGCTACCACACGCTCAGTGAATGGACCTTAGCGTCCCAATAATAATAATAATAATAATAATAATAATAATAATAATAATAATATTACAACTTCAGAAAGATTTCTAAAATATCTTAACCCACCGAATATAAATTTTCACAAATATTACGATAAAATGGAATGCTTCTCATTAAAGGAAATAACCACCATCTCATACTATCTACATGATGCGTATGATGCAACGGACACGCATGCCCGTATGGCACGCAGACGGGTGTCATGCAGACACGGTCCTACTAGACTGAGTCACGCAGACCCTCGTCACGCAGACGATGTCTCGCAGACGAATGATATGCATGCAAGATAACCTCTATAATTCACATATTTGCATGCAAGAATAACATGATAATCACTATACGGTTCATACATAAAATAACGTATCAAAACATGATGTCATGCCCATGCAATTCTATACTCAAGATAACAGTCGTATTCATAGCATAAGCATGATGCGAATATGGTAAATATAGGTAGTTTTTTTCAAAAGCTACTAGAGACTAGACCCACTCACCTCCGGTCCTACGCAAGTTTACCGGACTAACAAGGAAGCTAACGAGAGTCTATTGGTCCTGAAGATTTTCATACCAATGAACCAGATCAGAAACGGAATATAATGATTAACTAAATCAAAGATCACCAAAATACTGGGCTCAGCCGGCTACTCAAATGTAGCCGCCTGGCTTCCGACGGCTACTCAAACCTAGCCGCCTGATCTCAGACGGCTACTTTCAAGTAGCCACCACCCGACAGACCCAAAACAGCAAATATGCCCTCAATGACCCTGACTTCCTACCCAAACATTCAAAAACACGTACCTACTCTCTCTCATATACAGAAAATACAGATAAAAACACATTGAAAATATTTAAGTTTGATCCCCTAAATAATCGATTCGATAATAAATCAAAATACCGAAAAAAAAACGATGAAACCTCTATAGAACAAATTTGAAAAATGGTAATATTAACATCATATATTTTCATACCTTAAATTTGTGTTAAAATATTAAATAACAATAGGTTGATGGTGATAAAATATCCTAATACATGTTTCTATTGTGCATGAAAAATTTGTGTAGACCTAGGCATGATTTCTATTCAAACATCGATAAATCGACAAAACCCAAATAATAATAATAAAAATCTGAATACATAAAATCTAGAAAACATCATAACCATACAAGGATCTAGATCTAATAAATTTAATATGATGATCATGTCTTCCTAACCCTAGATCCATGCAAGGCAATGAGTAATGCATCGAAAGCTTATATAATCCATCCGAAAAACCTTGAAAACCCTAGATCTAATATATATACAAATAAATCACATAGATCATCAATAAAAATCATCAAAACAGTGATAAAATCATATGCGGTTCGGATTCATACAAGGTGGAACCCAAAACAAGGCATTAGAAACCCTAAACATGCTTTCTATCTTAAGAAAAATAACCCTAACCTTGATCTATGTATAAATATTCAAAAACAACATGTAAATCTTGTAAAAACATCTTAAAAACCTCATCAATGGATTAACATAACATCAAGATCCAAAACAATTCAATATCAAATAAAATCATGAATTAAAATGAAGGAAAAACCCATAAAACCACACAAACCCGAATCACCTCGAGATGAACCCATCATTGGTGATCAGTAGCAATTAAAACTCTAATATTATTAAAGAAAACGAAGTAAAAGAACCCACCTTATTCCACAAAGGACTTTCTTTCAAAAATCACCCAAAAGATCTCTTTTAGGGTTTGATAAAACAAGAGAGAGAGAGAGGACTCATATTAGGGTTTTCAAATGGGTCCTAGGGCGTCCAAAACTAGGCATTTATAAGGTTAAACACGTGCAATGACTTACCCCCGAAGAAAACAATCAAATATTCAATAGTTTCGTCAAATCCCTAAATTTCTGCGTTTCTGCGCACAGGTGCCCGACGGCTTGTTGGATTGAGCCGCCTGATGAGGGACGGCTACTTTCAAGTAGCCGCCTCTGGGCAGTTCTCCCCAAGGCACAAAAATGACTATAACTTGCTCGATACAAGTCCGATTCATGATCCGTAAAAAGCGTTGGAAAGCTAACAACACAAGGATTCCAACCATGCCAAATTATAAAAATTTGGAATATCAGAAACACGACAAAAAAAAATTAGTTTAATTGCGGTCTAAAAGTATCAGTTGTCACAGTATGTCCATATTGAGCTCAAATTGTCTATTTTGGACTAAAAATTCAATATTTTCTAGATCCGTTAAGCATGAGAGGGAAAAAAATGGATAAGAGAGGGAGGGAGGGAGGGGCAGAGAGAGAGAGAGAGAGAGAGAGAGGAGAGTCAGATGGAGACGTCGATTGTGGCTGCGACGGCAGGCAGGAGGTGTGACCGAGAGATGAGAAGAGGTTGGCGGCTAATGTTAAAGCAGACATTGTTTTTTTTCTTTTTGGGTGAAAGTTAGGGTATACGTGATTTTTTTGGATGAAAGTTGCAAACATTGTTTGGGCAGTAGTAGGTGAGAAGGAGAGATGAGAAATGGGTGTGTACGGTAGGCTAGGTTTTTCCTTTTCTTGCTTGGGCAGTGAATTAGGTAGCATTTGTGTATGGGCCTTGGGCTTGAGTAATTGGTTAGGTAGTCTAGGCATTAATGGGTTGGGTAATTTGGGCTGGGTCACTAACAAAAAAAAATAATACATGTTAGATCAATCGGGTCCACAGGTCTATGGGATCAGGTCGGGTTCATGTCTGGGCTTGGTTCATTCGAGTCGAATATTTTACGTCTTTTATTAGGTTGGACCCGTGTAGAAATGTTTTCAGAGATACTCTTGATCATATATACACTGTACCAGTAATAATTAATTAAACAATAAAAATATAAATGGAAACAGAGGGGAAAACAAAAAGGAACCCAACGTGAAAAGGCACGTTAGTAGTTGACGTCACGGAATTAATGGCTAGGCAGATTCTCTTTATCCCTCTTTAAGCTGGCGTCCGTCAGTTGTCACTGACAGTGAACCGTTACAATGATGCATTGCAAATGTGAATGACTGAGTGAATATGGGTTTTTGACCTTTTTTACAATTTTTATATATTCTAGGTGTGTATCACCACTGTACTAAATCTAGTTCGGATCTGAGTTATATGTTTTTATTAAAAACATATCGATTATTAAAAAAAAATTGTATTTGATCTTAATTATATATTTCTATTAAAAAATTAAAATATTATCTAATATTTAAAAATTTGAATATGTATCTGAAATAAAATATTTGTATTTAAAATATTTCGGATCAGATACGAAAATGATCGTATCTGCTACGAAAAAAATTGGTATACGATATTTATTTTATATTATTATTTATTATATTAATGTTTTTATATTTTAGGATTAGTATGGGTGGTTTTATTGCATTATACTTCAATCATGTAATATGTTTACAATTTTTATAAATTTCTGTTTTCCATTAGATAAATATTCGTTGTTTTACAAATTTTATACATTAGATAAGTTATTTTTATTTTTTAAATAATTTGAATAATTATCCTAATTCATATCTAGATTTTTAAATTGGATACAAATACTTAATTTAAATAACCGTCAAATTTCGAATAAGAAATTTTTATTTTTTTGATATCTAGTTTGCATGCGTACATATATGGGGTTTATCCGATTTATATGTGCTCCGTTGACAGGTTTATGTATCATGTATTTATACGTACGATTTACAATGTCGGCTTGAAGGACTTCGTCTTTTTAGTTGGGCAAATTTTCTTTTTCGTGAGGTGTTGATACACTCCGTGCAATGAATATGTGAATATTTTAAAGCAGTTGATGAAGTATAACGGACTAATACACTACATATTTTATGTGTTCAGTTACACTCATTTTATTTATTTTTTATCCCAAATACAGTCATATATAACTCGCTAGTTAGTTCCTTTTTCATTGTAATGAGATACATATTTTATTAAATCTTTTTTATATTTTCTATAAATGATATTAATATCACTTCCCATTTTAAAAAAATGCATGTCTCGTTAGGTGAAACATATGAGCTTTAAAAAAAAAGCATGTGCGCTTTGAATTTTGGACTGCATGAAAAATGGATGGAGTGTAACATTTTCTATATTTAATATTTTAGTACATTTGTATGGTGAAAAATGTATCTATATTGCATTTAATTTGAGAAAAATATATTTTTTTTGTAAAATAATGTATTTCATAAATTAATTGTACATATTAAAAAAAATCAAATCTAGGCTATTAAAAAGATAGCATAAAGCCTAAATTTTTTCCAAACATCACAGAAAATCCAATTGTTTTTTGAGATAATATATGATCATTTTTATTTTATTTAGAATAACAATGTCAGAATGGGAAAAAAGTACAGAATTTAAGAAAAGAGAATACAGGAGGGGAAGAGAACCATGGTGCGTAACCAAAATTCAGTGAATAGTTTGGTAGCTGTCCAATTCTTAGCTAATCTTGTTTTTAATATATCCTCCAAACTTGCACCCCCCTGTTTGGGGTATGACATAGGGTTATTTGCCCTTGATAGTTGTAGGAGACCGATTTGGCTAGGAGAACGAATAGGGAATAAGGAAGAACAAATGCAAGGACTGAGCGAAGAACAACCTGCTTAGATAAAGATGGCATGGGCCTAAGATAAGAATGGCCCATGGACCGAGGGCCACACGATGACCACAGGAAAGCCCCTCTGCACTTAAGGTGGACAATCAGTCATACCCAATTTAGTCAGGACGGGCAGGAACCGCGGGCCGTTCAGGGTAAGTCGGGCAGGGCAGGTGCCCGATTAAGATATAAAAGACATAATAATGCCCGACTAAAGTCGGCCAACCGGCCAGTGGAAACCTGCGAACGAAGAGCTTATGTCGACCGACCTATACCATGGGATATAGGGAAGCCCGAGCTAAAAAGCAAGTCGGTCATAATCCATTCCTCGACGCAAAACGGTTAACCAGGGGAATATTCCCTGACACCTAAGGAGACGGTACGACAGAGAAACCGTTATAGGATAATGATGATCCCTAGGCGCTACGTGTCCTAGGATTTAGTGGCCACGTGGAGATTCCATTTCATGCTATGGCTACTCCGCAGGGTCTAAATCGGCACGCCCCGATCTAGTATAAAAGGGAGGCTCCATCTCCATCTCAAAGTATGCGGAAAACTCCTGACTCTCCCTCTCCCTGAATTCTCAAGTGTTCCAAGTTCTTCTTCCTTCCTCTCAAGGAGTGGTACTGACTTGAGCGTCGGAGGAACGTTAGCCGGCACCACACTGATGTGAGTGGCAGGTACACGGAGGTCGGAGCCGACAAGGAGCAGAGGATCCCGATGGAAGCGACGAGGAACGGAAGGTTTAGCCGGATCGACACGAAAATGAGTCCAAGCCCACACATCCACCCGGATTCACCTCAAAAGCCCGGATTGAAGTGGATCCGGCCCAGGAGGGGATTACACGAAAACCACCCCCCACAATAGTTATACTGGGATAGATAACAATCCATGTTGAATAGATAAATTTTTGTTTGGTTGTCTTTTTTGTTATTCTCATTAAAAAACGTAAAAATAATCTTTTTGTTGTTTGATTCACATTGGATAAAGTAAGGATAAGTGATAGATAAGAGATGAATAAGAATTTATGATTTTTTAAATGACAATTATGTCCCTGCATAAATTATTTGTGTTTAGGAATAAGTATAAGAAATATGAATGTGATATGATAGATGTGACAGTTTTTGGAATGTGTGCAGATAGTGTTAGGTGAGGTAAATGTTTTAAAATGACAGAGGATTATTTTTATCCATTGGCATAGATAAGCCCTGATAAGCAATTCCATCATTTTCTTAGAATAATTATCAGACCTTATCTTAGTTTATCCAGACATAGCTATCAAAGTTTATTCTTGTCAAACAAACAGTTGTTTGGGGCTTATTCTACTGTATTCTCCCATATCCATTGTTTATTCTCCACCCCAAACCGGGGGGGGGGGGGACAATATAAGTGTCTCGA